>JAIPRL010009303.1:0-17955 GCA_025469235.1 Pemphigus obesinymphae | reverse complement strand
CTATGTCCATAATGTTTTTGGGTATTTGTGTTTTTATAGATTTTTTTTTGTTTTTAATAATTGTTTTTTCTTCTGAAACTTTCGCTGTCAAAGCATGTGTCCTGTTAGCATTGAAAAAGGCTTTTTTGCCGGGAAGGCCAGGAGGTCCTAAGACGTTTGGCCGCCGTTTTGGTGCTGTTTCGTTTCGTGCCATTATTGTGCAGTTTCTCAAACTTGGTAACATTGACACTACTAAACAGGGGACACCGCGAGAAGGTACAGCACCACCTCCCCCAGCAGTAGATTATTCCAATATATCAAACAAAATTATATTGCAACTTCTAGACTGACGGTCGGTAATTTCAGAAAATATTTTTTCTTGACTTAGTGTAATTTAATTTGAAAGACTAAGTTCTAGTTAACATAATTTGGTTTCAAGTTGTTCAAATTTGGTTTTAGTCGAATTATTATTAGCCAGAATTTCATTAAATTGTTTTGATATAGTATCTAACTACCATTAATATCGTTGAATTTTAAATCAAGAAACTTTTTTTCCTCACGAAATTGATTGATTGAGGCAATAAGTTTACTTTGAGTAGATTTTATTTCATTTATTGATTTAATAAGTTTGTCCAATTTATCAGATGAAATTATATCTTCCATAATAAAACAAAAAATTGAAAAATAAACCAATAATTAAGACACGTATAAAAGAACAATAAATCGTTTAACTATATAGATAATCGAGTGAGGCATAAACGAACGTGTACTCGGTATGCCGTTCGATTATAAACGATTGTAGTTTATTACTTGTCTTATTTTATTTTTAACTATATTTAGTGGGACAGTAACATAATTTTCCAATTTTAAATATGTTGAATTAAATAATAATAATGTTATTGATCAAATAAATAGTTCGAATATATTATTAAATATATTATTTTATTATAAGAATTTAAGAAATTATAGTGGTTAGTAAAATGAGATCTTATATAGATACCTCTATAATACTAATTATAACAAAAAGAAAAATCTTACTTACTTATTATTACTTTAATTTATTAATTTTAAACTTCAATATTAAAATTTGGGTATAATTTAAAATTCAAAAGTATTTGGAATACATTCTATGGAGAATTTCAAATACTTTGGAAATTCTATAATCTTAAAGTATTCAAATACATATTCTAAATACTTTTTTTGGAAGTATTCGGACTAATTATTTCAAAATACTTTTAAAAAGTATTTTACTCAAGTCTGGTTATGACATATTTTGATTTAAATTAAATAGACGGATCTTTCTTTATACAGCTGTAAAAATTGTATATTTCATAAAATCTAAACACGTTATAAGGCGTTTATATTTATAGTACTATTGAATTATTTATGTATTTGTAAAATATTTTATAAAATATATATTACAATCGACAACATAGATATACCTTAAAATATACATATATATATATATGTATGTCAGGTAATAACAAAATTATTAGATTCCTTTTAAAACCTATTTTATTTTTACAATATTTTTTTTCGCAAAATGTGTTGCTATATTTTTAGCAATTACTGTATCTACTCGTGTTAATAGCCATTTCCTTTAAGATTTGATGTCACTTTATTTGGCGATCGTGACTGGACTCTTAAAGAATGAAGTGAGACGAATTTTCCAATTTCTTTTTAAACGATTCACCCATATACAGTTATCACTTAACATTAGGGCATAGAACCAAGTTATAAAATACATATCCAATAAATAAAATATTAGTTATACATTATAATTAACTCTCAGTACTTATATACCTATATAAGAAATTTTTAATCGTATAATAGAAACGACAATATAGTTATATTAGGTAGGTAGATAGATAGGTACTTATTTTTAACAATTACAATGATGAAAAATAATATATTAACGATAGAAAGCATAATTGAAATAAAATATTCATGATATATAGCATAAATATAATTTTATATAATAAAATGAACAAAAAAAGTTGTAAAATGTACAAAAAATTATTCGGATGTAAAGAGATTCGAAACGAGAACCCCACGCATGAAAACACGGACAACTTCACTAGACTACGTAGACCACTATAATAAAATGTAAAAAATTTACCTTGTTAAAGAATATGATAACATTGCCAAATTTCAATTTGATATAATGATATAACTTTAAAACCTAGTCCGATTGCCAAATTCTGAATTCACCATTTTTTTTTTTTTTTTTTTTTCATAAAAAAAATGCCAAAAATTTAATTTTCTTGTAAAGTAGAAAAGTTATTGGTTAAAAGTAGAAAACCTAAAATGTTTCTTATTATAAAATAAATTACTCAAAATTGAAAATTGATATTAGTAACCCAAAAATGTGTAAGCATTTTTTAAATTTTGTACATAATGTACTTACATATGTTTTTGGCGAAAATTTCAAGTTTATAGATTAATTATTTCCTCGAAATTCGAACAAATTACATACAGAAATGTCGAAAAAATTTAATGGGTATTCAAAAAAATTTTTAAAGGCTTTTAAAAAATATTGTAATTACCGATTTTTCTAATTTTTTGTATATTGCTAGAATGGAATACTTTTAACACTTTATTAAACTTTCAGGTCTTAAAAACTAAAATTAAACCTTATATGAATTAAATATCTCAAATTGTTATGTTGCTAAAAATAGCCTAAAAGTGAGTTAATATTTTGTATTAATATTTTTTGTATATACGTTTATGGTAAAAATGTCATGCCACCAACATCAATATTTTCGGAGTTATGAAAAATTTTACCACAATTGTGTTTACCGATTTTTATACTCATTTTTTGATAGTTTTTTCTTAGGCGTTTATGAAAAAAATTAAAAAATCTAAAAATGACCTTTGTAAAGTACCAACTAGATGCGATTCGCTACTAAAAAATAGTACTACTTCTAATGATCGGACGATTTCTTCTTTTAGAATTTTTGATTGGAGACATAAAAAAAAAATATAACAATAAACACATCATCGTAAAACCAATATATTCTTCGCTTCGGTCAGAATCTAAAATAAAAAAAATATACTAAATAAAAATTTATTTATTTATTTTATATTGGTTTTTCAAAAACTAAAATAAGATTTTATTCCACAATAGTTTATTAAGAAAAAAATATCAAGAACTTCAATCATTATAATAATTTTCAATAAAACATTATCTTGTAGAATATATCTTGCATATAACTAATAAAATACTAGCTTATTATGAGTAAATCTGTAAAATATTTCAAATACGCATATTTATTATTATGTTGTATTTAGTATATATTCGTGTAAAATAATGTACACATAATATTTTTAAAAGATAGGTACATATATTATAATTCTATCATAAACACTTTTTTTAGTACAAATTGAAAAATAATCTGATTTTTAAATACGTAATTTAAAATAATTTAACTATTGTGTAAGAATCTGTGTTATATATTTTTGATGAAAAATACTATTTATGTACCATTAGAAAATAAATATGAATTTTATATTTTTATATAATATTTTAGTTTATTGATTTCAAGTTTTTCAACGAACAAATGTCATCTTTGTTATATCTATATGACTATAAATATTAAGTATTTACATGTTTGGCTCCAAAATACAAACTAATTAATTTGACTTGGAATAACATTAATTAATTTTAAATCGTTTGGCCTGGCGTTATCAAAATGGTAATGTACTTTAATCGCATCGTTATTGTTTACAACAATGATTACTGATTACAGTTTACCAACTATGTGATTAAATGTCATGATTAATATTTAATTATAATACGTCACTTGCAATGCAAATATTGTAGTTAAAACAAAATACATTTGTACATTCTAGAATTTAATTACTCAAAAATATTAATATTATATTATACCTATTATAGGTACTATATATAAAATGTATAATGATACAATGCTTACTTATACTTATAATAAATTATAATAATAACCAATGTAATTATTATCAAAAAACATTCAAAATTAA
The DNA here is from genome assembly GCA_025469235.1 of Pemphigus obesinymphae. Taxonomy (NCBI): domain Eukaryota; kingdom Metazoa; phylum Arthropoda; class Insecta; order Hemiptera; family Aphididae; genus Pemphigus; species Pemphigus obesinymphae. The sequence goes on along the minus strand of JAIPRL010009303.1, from coordinate 13,977 downwards.
TTAATTTTAATAATAGTATTCATTTAGAAATAAATTACACTCTTTTTAAGACTTAACAAAATTAACATCTTTATTTATTTTGAAATTTGTAAAGTTCAACAATACATGATGAATAAAACAAAATATATTATTTGAATGCACTATTAGCAAATAACAATATATTACTATCTACTTATATAATTATATTATTTAAAAATATTTAGGTAGATATTTAAAAATTATAATATTGGTATGACTTTTTTTAAACCAATTAAATCCGAGGAAAAAATACCAAAATTTTATCAAAATGAGAAAAATATTCTCCAACTCATAAACATGCATATTTTACGTGAAATAAAATATTTTATTTATACTATTATTCGTAAATTATACATCGATATGTCGATAAATCTAACCCAAATAAAGATTCAAAAAACCATTAACGTGAATAAAGTATGATGTAAAAATACATAAAACACTGGTTCTTAATTTATAAGTAACACCTAATGGTTTTGTCGTTTTCACATTTACTATGCATCAATATTTCAATTCAAATTTAACTATTCGCTCGACATTTATTATCCATGAATACTAATAATATACGGGAAAATTTTTTTAACATAAAATACTCATTTCTGAAAAATTATAATATTTCCGAAATTATTTTGTTTTAATAGGTTTTTACTTTATTATATAGGTAATATAATATAACTACTTAATATACTATAGTGAGATTGAAAATTTCTGATAAAAATATTTTCTCAATAAAATGTTACTTTAATCAAATAATGGTCGTATTTTATGTTTTAAAAAATCCACTCTGTAAATAGATACTTACCAATATTTTAAACATTGTACATAAAAATGGTACCTATACAAACATACCAAAAATCGAGATAAATATATTTTATAATATACCTACATATTATCCGTATACGGACGTTGGAATTGCCATTTTTTCAAACAAATATCTTCTTCTCATTTCTCCCCCTACAGTCATTTATCGAAAATCTACTCTTTAAATTGTCACAACATAATATTAAAGTGACTTGCTAGTCCCCAGATATTCCATTATTTTTACCAGCTTTATCCATTTAAACTCACCTTCGACCATCCTTCCCCGTCCTATTTTTAATATGCCCTCGGTCCCCTGGACTTTTTTTGTGGTTCCAGGTGATTTATTTTCATTTACAGTGTATAATCCATTGTTTTTAAACGTATAATATATGTGATTTTTTCATTGTACAGAACACACTGCTACCATCACAACTTGTTATAAATATATGCTATAGAAAACGATATTTTTACTACAAAAGTATGCGAAATATATAAATAAACATAGACTAAAAATATACATGGGATTAAATTGCAAATTAAACAAATACGAAATATTTATAGTCGAAATTTATACTTAACGTATAATAATAAAACCTCGTTTTACTTAGTACTTTAATTAAAAACAACTAACATATTAGGAATTAATGAAAGTTTAACCAAAGAACAGCTAAAATAATGGACACTTGATTATATTACCGAATTTTAAATTTTACGTAATTTAATTTATACAAAATACAGTTTTTTCAAATTAAATTAATTTAAATGGTTAACTTTGCATAAATTATACTTCATTAAATCTTGAATTTGTCATTTTAATATTATAAACGATTCATTTAAAAACAATGGTATTATTATTTATAAATTAGTTATTGTACCAATACAATAAGTCATATACAATAATTGTATTATTGTTATGTACATATTTTACCAACACATACAAAACACATACATGAAAAATATACTATTTAAGCATTAATAAACTAATGAACTAGTAAGTAAATTTATTGGATATCAATATATATTTACACGGCGTGATTAAGAAAGATTATATATTATAATATTATCCAGTGATGTTATTCTATTTTATTGCTTTTAAAATTAAATAATATTATTTTAAATAAATATTATCTTTAAATTGCTATTGTTCCATTCAAGTTGTTAATATTATCAAACAAAAGTTCCACATATCTGTATTTACTGAAAATTAAACAAGAATTAAAAGATGAATAATAGTTGAACTTCCATAACAATATTTACATATCTTTTTTTTTTCAAGTTTTCAGCTGTAACTTATAATTACGTGAATTTTATGAACTTAAAAGTTCATCATAATACGTATTGTTTAAGAAACAGCAAAGCATACTTTCACTTCAAGCTTATGCAGAAAGATTTTTCCCTTGTCATTCAAGATTGCTCTTCTGACACCAGCCTTTTGTCGACCTTTATAAGGAGGGTCTAAATCCTGAATAATTTGTTAATTAGTGTCATTATTATAGTTGACGTTCAACGAACTAAAATATTATATTCCGGAAAATATTTTTATGCAGCATTTAAATTTGTCCTAAATATCAGTACTTATAATATTTGTGTATATAACATTATTTTATGTGTATACTATTAACATAAAGCGAATAGTGTAATAGAATAATTATATATTAATATATTATTATGTAGCCCTCGTACGCTATAACGGTCGGAACCTTTTGTTTATCAACCATTTATGTAATAATATAGTAATAATTTTATAACATCAATTATAATATATAAAAAAACCTGAGAAAAAATATTTCTCTGTCGAATATAAATTATTATATTGTATTTTTTTTTAATTCTAGGTGAGAGGGAGATTTTTAAGTTATGCTTTAGGATTTTTCCCAAAATACTATTTAAGGCAATAAAGTGTAAATTATTCCAAAACTGCAATCTAATTTTCGATTATAATACGCGAAACTTAAAATAAGTTAGATATCTGGAGTAAAAAAATATAAACATTATATAAAAATTAAATGATATATATGTATATCAACATCGAAAAAAATCTATTCGACCCTCACGCAATTTATATTAGACTTATGATACATCCTTATTAATAGAATAACATATTTACATATTTCCTTCAACATTTAAAAATGTAGTGTATAACTTATAATTGTGTTTTTTTTTATTACGCGAAAACTGATAAGAAAAGAAGTTTTCTGATTAAATGTATGTGTAACATTTTTTATAGAACGATGCAAAATTGCAAAACATCTATAACCACTAAAAATACTTATATTATATATACATATATAATATTTTAAAAGTTCAACAAATAATATTATCATTCACTATTTCTGTATTTTAAATTGAAATTCTAAGTTAAATAAGGAATGTATTCATTTTATAATAAAATGTTGTCATTTTTATATTCCTAAGTCCCAATAATTCAATTTTGATTGAACAAATCTTTAGTTTTTATTATTTGTAATTAATTTGAATATTTGAAATTATCAATAATTAACTATAATATAGAGCATGTTAAATATGTTAAAAGTGTAATGTAAAATATAATGTAAAAATCAATATTAATACAAATGACAATGTATTTTTATTCTTTTACTATATTTAAAAAATAATACTAAGACCGATTTTAACGTATTTATATTTGTTGTCAATTATAAACATTAACATTAAGAAAATTCCACACGCCCATTTTAAGGGGTTTTGTGTAGGCAATTTTAATGATATTATGGAAAAAATAAAAACCAACAGTTAAAAATATATTTTAATAGTAATTAAAAAATATTCTCGTATTAGTAACAATTAATTAATTTGTGTAATTACGATATTTGTTAAAAAAATATATATATATATATATAAAAAGTGTTTTTGCAGTTCCAGTAGTAGTATCAGTAGTAGTTTCGTGGAACGTATTGTATAATTATTACCTATAGGTTAACTATTTTGGTACCAATAGAAAGATAAGAACATAAACTATAATAGTATACCAGCGATTTGCGATTAATTAATTCTACTTTATGTTTTTAAACTGATGAAAAACATGAAAAAATCTTGTTTTCAAAATTATATATAAACTACAATTTCAAATAATATTTAAAAGACTGGAGTACGATCATAGTTTAAATTTTCATATTTCTATTGGTAGTAAAATCGCTAACCTATGATAATAATTATATAAATGTACTATTGGAAGTGTGTGAAGGTACTTTCCGCAGTGTTTTGAATGTGTTTTGGATTCTTTTAACTGGTTAATTTGTTATAAATAAAACGGTGTAAACATTTAATTTTATAGTATATTTAAAATTGTATAATTATAAAAATTAATTATAATACAGTTATAATGCATTCTATTAGATACACAAAAAATTGAGTATACATTATAATATTTTATAAGTAATTCACAATAATTATTCACCCATTAAAACGTTAACATTAAAACGTCAAATTACATATAAATAATAAAATCAATACAAATCTAACCTATAGGTAGTCTAACACTGCAAATAATCAAACTTTTCCGTCTGTATACAATGTAAAGTGATCTTCCAAATGTATGCGATTATATTATAATGTGCTGAAAATAAAAATGTAATAAAATAAACCTTCAAATTACTGATTGTTTTCGTCGTATCATGATGAAAATATTCATAAAACATTGTTTTCATTAAAAAATACAGATGTAGGTACTTCATATCATTATTTAGTGAAAATATATCAAATTATACATAAATAAGCTTTCGCATATTGCAAAAAATGCCGACAAAAGTATATTTTAACGCACAATCAAATATAACGACAAAAAATTTGATCTAACAAATGATGTATTTTAAGAGAAAAAATGTATTTCAAAAACACACATTTACATAATATGTATATTATACAAAGTATTAAAATTGTCTATCAGTACCTACAAACGATAATTTATTATTTAAGTCAACGATATATTTTATCAACTGCCTAAACATAGGTGGACCTTTAAATAAAATGAATTGACTCCCTTGTCTCCTTACTTTTGGTATACCCGCTTAAATTCACTATTCAATATAAATCAAACAATATAATTTATGTTCATTGTTTTTGAATAATTTTGAATATTCATGATTATTTAAGTATATGAAATAATGAGGTTTCCTTATACAAAAATATACGATTTAAATTATACTTAAGAATAAATAACGATACCTAGGTATTTATTGGTTTATTAATTACGCATAGTAACGACATGATCGGTTTAAGCGGAGTGGGAGAATAAGTTATCTCATCCCTCGAGAGCACCACTACTGCACCGATACATGTACGGGTGAACATTGGATACATAGTAATTTTAGGTAGAGTACAAAAAAACTAGGTTAAATAAAGAAAAAAGCGAAAATAAACATTATACGGTACCGTTTAAAACGGGAGAATATTAACCGGAGACAATTAAAACGAATACACGGATATATACACAGCTTAAAACAATATTATTATTATGATAATGTTTTCGAAAAAGCGAAAAAACTAAATAAATAAATAAATATTCCACCGGTTTTAAACAGTTTGTATAATCTCATCGCCCTTCCCGGATATATATACGCACATATAATATAGGTAGTTATACCGTATGGTAGGTATAATACGACTTATGAGTATACCACACCCTCGGTCGTTCGCGGTATATACCTATACGAATACACGGGGATGACTATAGCTGCTATATATATATATATATATATATATTCTGATATAGGGTAGGTGAGGGTGGTAAGGCAGTACGCGATAACGTTAACGACGGTTACTATATATATATATATATATACTAGGATATATAACGACGAGGGTGCGCGCACAATAATGATATTTACTGTTTAGCGCCTCCACGTGGTTGTTAAAATGTCAACACCAAGCGGGTTCAAAAATTCAACGTGCTGTACCGTGAATACTGTTGCTCTCACGAGTTCCGCGTATACCCTTCATGTCGTGTGTTGTTTTTGTTCCATGTTGGAATTACTTTCAAACGATAACCTAGTAGAAAATATGCAAAGCCAAAATGCTAGCCACCAAACCGCTTCATTTATATCGATCTTAGTCCCTCGTCGGCAATACGTGAAGTACCTAAACTAAATCATTATTGAAATATGTAAGTTATCTTTATTGGATTTTTTTCTTTATTATTAATTTGGATTCTTTATTTTGTATTAAATAAATTTCATAAACGATAAGTCACTAATATGTTTATAGAGCTATTTAAAGTTTTTGGACATAATGTATTATTTCGGTATACTGCAATTACGATCAAAAGACGTGCGTAATCAATTTTGGTTAATTTATGGGGTTAATTTATTTAAAAGATTTTTTTTAATGACTGAAGTTTACACCGAATAATATGCATTTTTTATTAAATTTAATATAACTGGCTATATAAGTGTTCTGCCCGACTCGCGACTTTAACTCATTATCTACATTCTACAATTAAATGATTTTGAGTTTGTCTAATAAAAATAATTGTATTATTTACGAACATAATTTATAGGTATTGTAATTAATAAAAAACAAATTAATCATATATTTAAATGCAAAAAATAGATAACGTAGTGATAAAAAAGCGCAAATTCTGACAAGACAGAAAGGAAAACGTTAATGGAAAAAATGTGCCTAGATTTATGTGCGATCAAACGAAATAATGTAACTTCTCTTTGATGATACATATGTATAAATTACGTTTACATACAGCATGCATATTTTAGCAATAATAATACGAAAGTGTTGTTGTCTCTATAAAATTATAAAAATATATTAAATTATATATCACGTCAACAGAAGTACAAAAATGATCTCATTCGACCGAATTTTCGAATCTATTGTTTACACGCATGTATCAATTTTGCCTATTCTACGCGCCGTTACACACCAAAACACGCGAAATATCGACCAGTTCGTTGCCATTTTTATTGTTTCCACTCCTAGATATTCATTCTTATTTCCGCAGACATTGTTTGCGATTTTTCCGAACTACTTGAGATATATGTGCGTCAAACTTTATAAAGTAATTGTACATGTAAAAAATTGCTTTCCATCGCGAAACGTCGTGCAAAATATATCCTATGCCACCCAACTATACTTTGTCGCCAAAACAACAATAAAAAATAAAAACAAAAAACATACAGTGCAATAATAAACGACAAAAGTTTCATGTACAATCAAAACACTAACACAAAACAATATAACCCCTGAGTGAACAAATTTGTTTTACTAATAAAAATAACTATACGTTATATCAATTAAAATATTATCATCAGTATAGGTACCAAATACCCATAAATATATAAAAATGAATACATCTGGATAAGTTTCGATGATTAAAATTTTTAAAAAATAATGTATAACAAAAATACTATCGATCGCAAACCCGATCGGATTTGGTTGTAATTTTATTTTATGCACGTTAAGAATTCGCATTTAATTAAAATAACAAATTACCCGAAAATATAAATACTAGTTATCGTAATAAAATACTTTAAATTTTTCAGGTTATAATAAATAACATAATATAATAAATTAATAAAAAAATTAATTGTACTACAAAATTATATTTATATGAGTTTAAAAAAAGAAGATATATATATACAAACCAAAATTAATTAGAAAAATTTCAACAGCTCTAATTATAATTTAATCCAAAAAAATAAAACATAATATTTTCTAATAATTTGATAATTAGTTAAAATTTAATAATTCGTAGTATAATATACACAATACACATTATAATCAAAATACTGTTTTCATATGATTTATATTGCTGAACCATTGAAATAATCATAATGCGTATAATACATATATTCTTATTATTAATTTTTAATATTGTCATATTTATACTTCGTTCACCTCAGCTACGTTTTCACATTATCAACTGACGTTTGAAAAATGAACGGCATCCTAACTTTCCATTACTTCAAAAGTTATTTTTATATTTGTAATATGAAATTATGGATATGACTCAGAAATAATGTATCGTAAAATATTTTATAGCATACGCGTTATAATACAACATTAAAATAATATATTTGAATTCCAACAAATATAAACCAAAAATCTTTTAAAACGTACCTATAATAATATCATATATTCAGACAATGCTGGACAAGTTAAGAAGACCTATATATACCACTATTTTTCTGTGTGTATAACATGTTTGAGATATAAAAATTTTTATAGAAAACTAAAGATCATGAGATTATCTACATGGGCGATTTTCATTAAAGTTATTATTAGTCGAGTTGTATAAGAGTTTTCAAAATATTCTATTTTGAAATATTTAACATCTTATAACTCAACCCTTCATAGTTTTATTTTAAATTACCCATGAAAATTATTATTTTATTGTGTATAAATTTGTATAGAATTTATCAAACACTAATATCTCTTGAGTTTATCAAATACGTGAATCTATTAAAATGTATAAAAATGTTTTGCCTCATTTTAATAATGTGTTATTAAATATTAATATATAACAATAAAATTATGTAACTGATTTAAACTATTTTTAATTTAATTCTGAATTATATTTTAACTTTTTTCAGTAGTGGGCTTTTTCATTTTTCTTATAATATCCTTAAAATAGTCTATACAATTGTTAATTATCTTTAAGGCTTAAATATGAGTGTTAAGCGTCATATTAACCATATATATTTGAGTTAAAAATATTTTTATTGGCTTAAAATTAACTGAAGTTAATTAAAATTTAATATTTTAATTTTCCTTGAAATATTAAAAATGAAAAGACATTACTTTAAGATATTTTTTTTAACAATATTTATAAATTAAAATTTTTTTTCTTAAACTATTAAAAGTATTTATAAATTATGATATTTTACTAATTTTAACTTATGTGTTATTGAAAAATATAACTTAATTTTATAGTTTCATAATAAAAGTATCTAACTATTAATTAACTAAGTTAATATTATAACAAAGTAACTCGTTATTTATCTTAATTAAAATGTATATTATTAATGATTCCAATCACATATTTAGACGTGAATATCTTATTATATAACGATAATTTAATTTAGTAATAATAATATCAAATTAAAATTCACATTTTATTTCCATCTCTATATATAATATCATTATAAATACTATATTCTTAAAACTATTGATCAAACTACAATTTAATATATTTTATCATATATTAGGAAAATGATTTTTCAGATGATCTTTTCACACAAAATGTTTCCAAAAAATTACCTAACCCATATATATATTTTAAAAAATCATAAAAGTGGTAATTGTAAGTTGAGTTTCGATTAGAATTGTTATATTGTAAGAAATTCTTACTTATCATCATTACTTTGAATTTCAACACATTTACCACAAGTCACGACCACTCACAAATATCCTGTCCGACAAGCAAAGTGCCTCAGATCGGTTTTTTTTTTTTTTTTTGCAATTTAAATTTAAAATCGCAAACTGTATGCGCGAACACGTTTAACCTATTTTCTTTTTATATTCGTATTACGCACAAATAACATGTTATTACGGATTCATATATATATTATGTATTCAGCATCACGATACCTATTATATTAAATCGTAAATTATACGTCTAGTACCTAAGTATGTCTCCCGAAAAGACGGCACAACCTATGAGTTATGGTGCTGTTCAAATACGATCGATTTCGAAACACATTACGTAATATCTGTGGCATATTCAAAGGGAGCACAACAGTGTGTATCACCTACTTTTAACCTTTTTCGAAAATATTTTCTGAAAAAGTACCTACTACGATATTTCGTTTAACGAAAAATAAATATTACCCGTTAGGAATAGAACGAATTTCGTGACTGCAGTTGATTTATGACAAAGTTTTAGGGGGAAACATTTTAAATCGCTCCTCTACCCGGTGGGCGAGCCCCGGGCATGTCACTGCGTAAAACAGCGCAATGTAAAAATAAAAGTACATATTATAGTCTAATTAAAACGTTTATACATTGTATATAACTATTCTGTAGCACACACATACGAAATGAGCGTGATGTATCTATCTGTAAGAGGATTTCGGTGCGATGCAGGGAACCCGAATACGCTTTGTAATGGGGCCGTACTACATTAACGGTGCTTCGTGAAATGTATAAAGCGTCTAATGAAAAGAGAAATAATTTGAGATAAAAAAATAATGAAAAAATTAACAATATAACGATCTTTATGACGTCATATAATGTATTATTGTACTAAATGTATACCTATATTATGTGTGCGCGTATAAAGTGGTAGGTATATATACTCACGACGATGACGACGACGACAACGACGAGACGTCTCTCGTTATTATGCTTGGGCCCTCGAGAAATAAATTATTTATATACAGATTCCGTACACGGCCATTGTTAGTTTTATGATATAACGTATAGTAGGTATAAATATGAACGTTTAGTAATTTTTAGACATTTAAAATGTTATAATATTATTATCGTAATCATTTATATTTCCGTGATAAAAACTCGAAAACGTCCTCTTACTGTTGAAAATAAAAACCATAGCCCAACAGTTTATCGTGTGACCAACTATTACCATTTTAGGTAGGACGTTATTTAGTTGAGAAAACCGAGAAATTAAAATTAGGATCAAGATAATTAAACTCTATTAATTTCTGGGCAGAGGGTTCAAGTGTCAGGCGTCACTTTGTTCTACAAATAAAATTCTGTTATAAATAATAATTAATGATTTTATAGTAAAATATGAGTACTATGGTTATATTTGAGCACAAAAATCTTAATATCGGGGATATTGAGTATTTAAACGAATGATATAACAAAAAAATTTTAATTTTCTATATATTTTCACTTCTAAAGGACTATAGAATTAATTGTATATATCCACCAATGTCTTGGTAGAACTAATCTAAAAGAGTTTCTCCTACATACGATTCCAATACCAATACCCAAATTTCTATACCTATAATAGTGACTCAGCATTTAATGTGTCACTAACACTATGTAATGTGTTATTATGTTAAATGTGATGTAAAATATGTATATTTTAAAATATATATATATATGTATGTGCGTGTGTGTATTAAATAATATATATGTATTATGCAATACCATAACAGAAAAAACTAAAAAGTTAGAAAAACCTACTAAGTGAGAGTGCTAAATTCCCAATTCCTGTACTCATTTTTTAGTTAATTTGTTGATTAAAATATAATAGTAAACTATAATTTCATGAAGAAAATTAAAAACAATTAATTTAACCTAATATACGAGTACTCATATAGAGAAACCTAAAATGAACAAAATGAATAAACATTTTAAATATTGATGTTGGAAACCACAGCAACAAATAAAATTGTAAAGGCAGAAAAACGGACGTTAGAAAAACATATTCTTCAAGCATGCTAGATTTCTCGTTTTCTATTTATCTAATAACTATAAATAAGAAAAACTAATGGCAATCGATTTTCAATTTACCAATGTCCCTCGTAAATATAGGCGTGTGCAGACATTTTTTACAGGTTCCCAATGTAATCCGAGCACTTTAACGGATGCATCATCCTTGGGGTCAAATGATAAGTGTAGAATTCGATCTTCGGGTGTGACTTGCTCTAACACTTTCGGACAATTGCTTGCCCATTTTTTTAGTAAAAATCCTCCGCGTGCTAACAAGCTAATGATATGTTTTTGCTGATGTAATAACTCATCTTCTGACGGTGTCCCATTGATTATGTCATCCACATAGGTATTTTGTGACAATATATTGCGAGCAGCTGGGAAATCATGTCCTTCATCCTTTTCCAACTGATGTAACACACGAATCGCTTGGAAGGGTGATGACAAAAGTCCATAAGTGATGGTACATAATTCATATTCACACAATTCATCCGATGGAGAGGGGCGCCACAATATATGTTGATATGTTCGATCTTTCGGGGTAATTACAATCTGGCGATACATTTTACATATATCCGCTGTGAACATATATGGGAAAAATCGACTGCGAAGAAGTAGAGTACTTATATCTTGCTGCAACTTGGGTCCAACATACAATAATTGATTCAATGAACATTTGGAAGATGAACGTGCAGATGCATCAAACACTACACGTACTTTAATATTTTGATCGTCCCGCTTTACGACGGCGTGATGAGGAATTAAATACTTTCCATTATATGGAACACGTTTCATGTGCCCTAGTTCCTCGTATTCTGCCATGAACTTTCGGTATTCCTCATATATATCAGGATCACGTTGTAGTTTTCGCTCAAGGTTGTAAAAACGTGACCGCGCCATATCAAATGATTCCCCTAATTTCGTTGGTTCTCCTCGAAAAGGTAATGAAACACAATATCGACCCGTATTATCCCGTGAAGTAGTGCGTTGAAATATTTCTTCGGCCTTTTCTTCATCAGTAAAGGGGTGTACCGGTGGTGACGGTTCCTCAATTGTCCAAAATTGTTGTAACAATTTATCCAACGGAGGTTCCGTCGTTACCATCAGAGAAACTGACACAGGAGCATCCTGTAATGTTGATTGACCAGATAATACCCATCCTAACAAAGTTTCATACGCATGAGGTAATCCCGGATTATGTATGACACGTCCACCATCCTTTAAAATATTAGTATATATATCAGCACCTAATAAAAACTCGATTGGGCCAGGTGTATCGAAATGAGGATCTGCTAAAGTTAGATCAGCATACGAAGACCGAATGGTTGAGTGTAATTTTAATGTTGGCATCACGCCTGTAATCCTAGACAAAATTACTGGTTCACACGTTAATTCAGGACAATTAGAATGCAGAGGTATTAAAACACAAGTTGTGGTACCCTTAGTTTCAGTTACAAGAGTTTGTGACAAACCCACTACGACATTTTTACTACGGTGACGTGGTAAACCCAATCGCAACAAACATGCATTTGTTATTGCAGAAATTTGTGACCCTGAATCAATTAATGATCGAACTTGGATCCACTGACCATAATTGTTGAGTATCCGAATGACCGCAGTACCTAAAACAATAGTACTTGAAGTCGAGGTGATACCAGAGAATTGAACGCCTGCATCCGAAGTATTAGAACAATTTGGGGTATTAATCGTCGAAGATACATTTCTACGTTGATCTTGATTACTCGATGAAGGATTTTGGACTATGCGTTTTTCTAAATGTACTAACGAATGATGCTTAGCCGAACAGTGTCGACACGTATAAGTAGAATTACACTGAGAGGTTTTATGTTGAGAACTTAGGAAATTCATACACAGATGTCGTGATTGCGCGAATTTAAATCGAGCTTTTACGGCCATTTTTTCAAACTTTGAACATTGAAACAAAAAATGCGATTCTTTACACATAGGACACGATTTTTTTACTTCAGTTAATGTAATAAAGAAAGATTGGATATGAATGGGTTTTCTACCTGCAGTAATATTATTTTTGACCGGTGCGGAATTAGATGTAGTATTTTGTAAAGTTTGACAACGAGTTTGTATAAATTTTAATAATAATGTTATATCAGGAGCTTCATTTGCGTGATGTTCTGCTTCAAACAATCGGAGATAATTTATTTATATATATTAAAATTAATATTTAAGTATATATATTAATGCAGGTATACGCAACATTCTCACTGTTTTAATTAATTGTACATTAGTTATTTCTATTTATATAATATTTTAAATTTAATTCTTCCTTTTATTGTCTGCATTATATACCATTATAATTTTATTGTTATTAATTATTGTTAAATCGGACTATAAATATATAATAAAAATAAAATTTAAGTCTGAAGAACTTAGCACTAAATAATTGAGTAATTAATAGGTATAAATCAATTGTGTACGATATAATAGATATAATAAATATAGTTAAAGTACAATACTCGTATTATCATTGTCAGCGAATTCGGATTGTTTTTTTTTAAATGACTTAAATCGGTTTTCTTGTCGACAAATTGGAAATAAACAGTTAAGACTTATCTATAGAATTATTCACTCACATTTTATCTTATCTAGATAAATAATTGATATTATAATATAATATAATAATAATCTTGGATACAAATTTATATTCTAAAGCTAGAATCACGGACTAATTTATACAATACATTTTAAATCTATGACTTCAATTCAGAAAATGTATTTAAACTCTATAAGATACCTCATATCTCATGAAATAATAAC
>JAIPRL010009302.1:0-17956 GCA_025469235.1 Pemphigus obesinymphae | reverse complement strand
AAATATTAATAACAAAGTTTGTGCAAAAATCAAATTTTATAACCTTTGTGAGCTACACAATGGTCGGTTTATTCAATTCAAAATTGAAAATCATTTTAAAAGTTTAGCGAAAACTCTCGTGGAAATATCTATAAATAGAAGTGTTTCCAATTCTTTTACAATGCTGTACCGTTCAGGCCCACAGATTTAACATTTTTTAATTACTCCAAATCGGCATCAACGTCTTCTATACTAAATAAATCTATATGTATTGATTCTTATTTCTCTATGTATATAAAAATGCGCTAAACCACTAAGTCTTTTTAAAACAAAAGGTCAAGTAAGGTAATTTGCTTATATCTAATATTGCATGTATTAATATAAAACAACTGTTTACTTAAAATATAACAAAAATAAGACGTAAGCTTGAATAACTTTTAAGTAAAAAAAAAAAATATTTTTTATGCCATACCAATAAAATCGCCACCCCCCCCCTACACCTATGAAATTTTCTCAAAACCACTACTGACACTGAATGCACTCACAAATCATGAATAAATACACATGTCATAATTCTTATTGATACATATTTCATAAATTAATATTTGTAAGAAAGTTATTGTCTTATTACAGTATCTTTGGTAACGTCAAACAGTGTGACCACATAAAAAAAGAACCGGTACCGATAAATAATCATGCTAGAACCGATAAATACCGGTTCCTTCGATTGTCAAAGATTCGATGAAACCAAAGAACCGAGAACCGTTACCGGCACATCCCTAATTCTAATATAGCATTAGGGCCTATAAAAATATTATAACATGGCAATTTTTAATTTGAAAAACAGGAGTCTCGTGTAAATAAATCAAATAAATTTAGGTTTTTATTTAATATAAATATAACAATATAAGTATATAATATAACTCTGATTAATATACTATAAAGGTATAAAATAACATACAATAAGTACAATGTTTTCGAGTATAATTTTACAAATATTGATTTAAATTTACAGAAAATCATAGTAAGTGGTCTAAAATATATTATTATACATTATACAATAGTCCTACACTTTTAAATTACCATAAAAATAGTATGAGTAACGATAATTTACACTTGAATATAGTTACAGAATTATATGATTAACATTGTATTGAATTTTCAGACCTAAAAACCGTCAATAAACACATTTATGGCCTATTGGGAAAATATTAAAATGAACTCATTAGAGTACCAACTCAAATAAATTTGCTATCAAAAATATATTTATCACGAATTTCCTACTTGACTAATTCTAACAAAAATTTTAATTATTATTTAAATATTTAAAAATAACAACTCTTATTATATAATGTTGCCAATTAAAAACATAATACTTTGATGATAAACATAGATATTCCATAATAAAATACTAAAAAAAATTTGTCTGCCTTCATCGGATCTCTGACCTTTTTAATTTTTTGTGTCAAAGAAATTGGTTTTGTCATTGTGGAAGAACAGTTTATTTTAGTAATAAAAGATTCTAAATAAAAGTTTTTTTGAAAATGTCTTTTTAAAGAATTTGTCATTTTTGCGTATATAATATATAAAATTATAGAATGAGTACAATAATTATTATTATTCATGTTATCATATGACTATTAACTAATCAGTGCTATGACATTAATTAGTTGCACTTTAATACTATTCGTTGAGGGCCTTATGACAATTTATAATTTTTACATAGTACCATATATGTGCACTGTTCTTGTTAACAACTTAGGATTAATCCGGTACATTGTCAAGTTTCGACATAATTGAATCACTCGCCGTAATTTTGTATATATCATAAGAATAATAATATAGATAGTCATCGGTCTACTTTATTTTCATTCCAAGCATCCACCTACCATTACAAAATCTGTGGTATCATGAATCGATCTTGAACTACAAATATTTTTTTTATATACAATGAGTATTCAAGTTATAGATACCAAAATACACTTATGATATTAATTAGAGTTGTAAGCACAAGTTACATGTTCATTTGTAATAAATTGCAGAAAATATCATTAATTAGTTATCCATATTTACTGCTATTTCATATTACCGCAAATATTATCTTGCATGATATTTGTAACTTACATGTTACATAAATTAGGTTTTCATATTTGACATTGCTTTCCATCTATTGTGTTTAGTTTAGACTTCAACTAGATTTTCCGACAAATTTTATCCAGAATTTAAATTTGTGTATCTTGTAATTAAATCATTTTAGTAAATTGTCAATTTATGTCTACCTTTCAACATTTTTACGTAAGTAGACATACAAGGGCGCAGAATAAGACACATGGAAATTTTCATAATATTAATCATGATACTTTTGTAGAGGCGAATCGTGTCGTATACAATATGTCATCGATATTTGCAGTAACACGATTGTTTATTTCGATTTACAAGTATAATCTGTATATGTATAATAGTTAGTACAATGTGGTTGACTTTGAATTCTTATTATATATTAATTATTATATAAATAATATTATTTATTTATATTTTAATACTATAATTATATATGTATTCTACACTAGCGTAACCTGTGGAATAGGCTTATGACTGTTACCTGAATAATACGTTCCCGAGTAAACATCCTAATTATTAAATTCCTATATATTATTTTCTCGTCTGAATATTTTCCTGATATTTTATTTCTTATAGTTTTATTTCGCCGTGTAATATTTTTCTTTTTCTTCTTCTCCTTCATCTTCTCTCCCAACTATTTGGGGTCAGCCACCCTGGTCCTACACTCCCATTTAACTTTATCTCCCGCATCTTCTTCACTTACTTCCACCATTCTCATATCACTCGCCATCACATCCCCCCATCTCTTTTTCGGTCTTTCTCTCCTCCTCTTACCAACAACATGCATTTCCCTTAGTAATCTTACTGCTTCAGTCTCTTCCCTCCTTAATACATGCCCGAGCTATCTTAATCTATTCTCTCTCATTTTGTCTACTATCGAGGCTATCCCTATAATACCTCTGATATACTCATTCCTTATTTTATCACCTCTAGTAACTCCACTCATCCACCTTAACATTCTCATTTCAGCGACACTCATTCTCTTTTCGATCATTCTATATACTGCCCAACAATATGTTCCATTAATCATTGCAAGTCTCACCACTGCCTTATTAAATTTACCTTTTAACCTAATGGGGATTATTTTATCACACAGAATACCAGACGCTTCTCTCCACTTCGTCCATCCACACCTAATCCTGTGTTTCATATCCTGTTCCCCCCATCTTTCTATACAACGGATCCTAAATACATGAACCTCTCCACTTCTCCCAGCACACCACCACTTAACTTTATTTCCTGCCTTTCCCTATTCCCTCTGTGTTGCTTTTCACCAAAATTATACTGTATATATTCTGTTTTATTCCTACTAATCCTTAGTCCTTTACTTTCCAGAGCTTCCCTCCACTCTTCAAGTCTACCATTCACTTCCTCGGAACTTTCTCCTATTAGTACTATATCATCTGCAAACAACATACACCATGGTACCTCCCCCTGTATATCCTTTATTATCTCATCCATTACCAGGGAAAATAAGTAAGGACTCAAAGCTGAACCTTGATGTATCCCCACTCTGATCCTAAAACCCTCAGTTTCTCCACACAGACTTCTCACTGTTGTACTCGCCCTTTCAAACATATCTTCAATTATGTTCACATACACCTTTGGTAATTCTTTCTTCATTAATGCCCACTTTAAGATCTCCCTAGGAACCCTATCATAAGCCTTCTCTAGATCAATAAATACCATACACAATTTCTTTTTCCTTTCTCTGTACTTCTCTACAATATGTCTCACACAAAATATTGACTCCATTGCTGACCTCCCAGACATAAAGTATAAACCCAAACTGATTTCTAGTAACAGTGGTCTCACCTCTTACCCTTTTATCTATTATCATTTCCCAAATCTTCATACTGTGGCTCATAAGTTTTATCCCTCTATAATTTCCACAATCCTGTACATCTCCTTTACCCTTAAATATTGGTACTACACAACTCTTCCTCCACACTTCTGGAATTTTTCCTTCTACTAGTATATTATTAACTTTGTATATATAACTTTGTCAGCCATTGTATACCTAAACTTCCTAATACTTTCCATACTTCTACTGGTACTCCATCCGGTCCCACCGCTTTCTTATTTTTCATTTTTCTCATAGCACTCCACATATCCTCTTCCCTTATTAAATCCACCATACCCAAATTCCACTCTACCCGATCAATTGCCTCTCTCGGAAATTTCTCATTTAATAATCCCTCAAAATAGTCTTTCCATCTCTTTATCACTTCCTTTTCCTCTGTAAACACCCTCCTATCCTCATCTTTTATACACTAAACATTTCTAAAGTCCCTGGATTGTTTTTCTCTTTCCTTAGCCAGCCTGTACACTTCTTTTTCCCCTTTTTAGTTCCTAACCTCTCATACAACTCATCATATTTCTCTAATTTAGCTTTACTCACTGCACTTTTTGCTGCATTAGATAAACTTTTATATGGATTGAGGTCGAGGGCCTCAGGATTTACAGCTGTTACAGCCACCCAAATCCGGCTCAGATATTGGAGAGTTTGAAGACTTCCTGTCCTACTTAGAGCGCAGCGTTAGGGGCTCGGTCCTTCCGACTATTGTGGCCGGTGATTTTAATTCAAAATCTGGTAGTTGGTGCAGACCAATAGAGGACGCTAAAGGCACGCATCTCGCAGAACTGATGGCGTCAATCAACATGAAAAACTGGTGCTCCGCTTTCTACTACCTCAAATGCTCCACTACCTTTTTGAATCATCACAATGAAGTCAATACTACCATCTTTAGGAATATATGTTGCTCTTCGGAAACGAATATTTTCAAACACGACTGATACATTAGAATATAATTCTCCACGCATCATAGCAATTTTTTTCCATACTATTACCTATTTAGATTAAGGTAGATTTATAATTATTATTAATTAAAGAAAATTAATTTATAATTTGTGAATGATAACCATTAAACATTTTTAATAGAGTATTGAATTATGTTCATTTGTATTTCACGGTAAATAAGTGATTTGAAAAATCTTGAACAGTTGTTGAACTGAGCTCCATCTGAATAATATTTATACTATTATTTTTTATTTATCAAAAAGTTCTAAACACCTATAGTTACCAATTGCTATAAAGTAAATCATAAATTTCTTTACCCTTTTACGTGTCCTTTTTATATCTACATCATATTCGTATAAGATTTTAAATACATTTTAATTTGATTTTTAATACATTTTCCCAAATTATACTAAAATATGATAAAATAACATTAATATTATCGTATTTGATTTCGCTACCTTATCGTAGTATGCAAATTGCAAGTGTATCTGCATTGTTTTAATTCTAAATATTTTCTTTATTGTAACTATTATAATATTATTTTTTATTTTTTTATTTTTTTGTTATTATTTTTATAAAACTACCTATTTAGATTAAGGTAGATGTACAATAATAATAAAAAAAATAAAATAAACATATTTAATAGAATATTCAAATAGTATTTCATAGTAAATAAGTTTTTCGAAATGTCTTGAACAGTTGTTGGACTAAGCTCCGCCGGAACAATAATTATATGCTATTATTTTCAATTTACCAAAATGTTTAAAAACACCAATAGTTTTCAATTGTCATAAAGTAAATTAATCAATTTCTTTACCCTAGCATGTTTTTATAGTACAATAAAAGCTAAACAAAATAATAATCTTATAATTATTTACAAAGTATAATTGTTGATATTAATTCGGTGATAATTACTATGAAACATGATACCTATTATCAGTAGCGTAGTACTGAAATATTTACGTTTAAAAAAATTGAATTAAAAAAATATATCAGTTCAAAATTGTATAATATACTGTTTTCAAGTTGGCTCAAAACGACGTGTGTAAAAACAGTAATATTAAAACTACTCTACTATTGAAAAAGTGTAAAATTATATTCTTTCGATTTTTGCTCATCAAAAATTATATATAGGTATCCACTAAATTCACACCCACGACCGTGTCGGTAACAGTTTTGAACAATTCCAGAAATTATTTTTATGTTGTATAATATAAGTTAACACGCGGGCCACAGGTTATACTATTGATCAATGATTATACGTTTGATATTTGTATATCGTATTATGATTTTTTATCATTTATTTTACCGTAGATCGTTAGTGCTTGTTGGTTGAGGTGGTTATTAAGTAAGTAGGTAATATATTATTACGATTATTACAATTTGTTCACGTGTGAACATTGGTTTTTGTTTAAGTTCAATCATTCGCTCAAGATTAAATAGCCTGATGCACTCTTTTAAATCAGTGATTGCACTAAAAAAATCTCGTGATTAAAAATTGCCTTCATCCAAGGTTAATACGGTATATTATTGTAGTATATTATTTAATATTGTCCTACAGTGGCGGATTTAAAGATGGATATCTGGCAATCACCGCCTTCTTTGAGTTTATTTTATCATCATTTGATGAGTATATAATTTACTTTCAATAGGAATAAGCCCATTATTTCTCAATTATCTCTATCGCACCCCCCTCACCCACTTAAATGAGCTTCAGATCCACCAATGATTTTCTTTATGTTGAACACTTCCCTTCCCCCTTGGGAATTCTTTTCTACTAAGCCACGCCGTGGCCAATTATTGACATTTACCGTGCACATTTTTTATGGAGTTAAAAATGACCTCCCTAAAAACGTGAGCACTAGTGACGTCACCCACATTTTGAAAATTAAAATTTTAAAGAGATAGAGAGATCGGAGACAATTTTTAAAACAATCAAATTTTTTTTTTTATGCTCTATAAAAAAAAGTAATACAGAAAAAAATGTCTTCGTTGTATGAAATATTAATTTTACATTAGATATATTTATAGAATAATAATTCAAATATTTATTTAAATGTACATACTAATAATCCTGCTCCTGGAAATACATTGATAACGTGACCAGATAAATATTCATAATTGCTATCACTTAATGAAATTGAAAAATGATTATCTTGTACACCACAATATTTTGTCACGAATCAATCTTCTGAATGATTCCATCGCACTAGAGGTGCAATCATAGGTGTACCTCGACTAACCGGAAATTCAATATTTGGGTAAAGTTTACTGATTTTTGGATTAAGACCGGTTTCAAAAATTCTTTGTATTATAAAAATGAACAATTAAAGTACATATGAACATTATTGTACAAATACTATACTATTCTTACTTTCCCACAGCTGACAATAAATACCCAAGTCCATCTTCGTGATCCCTACAAGTTAAGTTTACATAATTTATATTTTTGTGGAGTGTTTTATTAAACATATTTTGAGAAACACCATAGGGAGCTAAGTCAATCAGTATAGATCCTGTTGGTATATGTTCAAGTATTTCTTTAAATAATACTTTTTTAAACATATCCTTTGCATAATATTCTGTAGAGCAATATTTTTCTATTTCTGTTTCCCAATGTTCTTCTGATACAGATGTACTAATCCATTTCCTTGATCGTGATTTAGAATTTAATACAATATTTTTAAAACTCTTCAATAAAGGTGGAATTACTTTTTCAATAAAATTTGACTGATAAGATGTATATGCATTTAATATTTGAGTTGAAATGTCTAATGATTTTAATTGGAGAGTAAATTGTTCAACAGATTCTTTGAAATCAGATATCATACATAATAATCCATAATAATAAGACACTTTTATGGTTTGTTCAGCTGTTAAACAATCATTAGCATACGCACATCCTAATTCTCCAATTGAATTTTCAATAACAAAATCAGGAGTAATTCCAAGTGCAACTAATACATCGTACAATGCAATCTAAACCAAATTTTAAAAAATAAATTATTTTAATTAAAAAACTTTAATACAACAATAAATTAGTTTCATTGAATATAAAAAACGAAATAATTACTTGAATATGTGGTTATATATTATATATGTGATTACAACAAAAGAGTAAACTGTATTATTAAATGGGTTAGGATCGTTATCAGTAATTAATTTCATTAAATCAATTCCAAAATATTTGAAAATGTTATGACTCTTTAAAATTGATTTGTTGAAAATGGTTAACTTCATCAACGACATATCCATTCCAACCCTTTGAGGATCCGTGCAAGAAAACATAAAACACACAGGACGTATTTTGCCAAAATAGTACTAAATATATATTACCTTCTGGTTAATTATTTAAAACATTAAATTATACATTTAATTTACTTTTAAATCTTTAGAGTAATTATTTTGATCATCTTTTGTTATAATTACATATCCTCTGAAAATGTGCCCAGGAATTTGTTCTGATTGAACATCGTATAATAAACGTACGTATTCTTTATCTAATGGTCTTGATAAGAACTATCATTTAAAATAGTATGTTAAAAGTAAAATTCATAATTAATAATATTTATAAATCTTACATCGTTTAGGATAAGTGTTACAGCTTCTTCAGTTCTGCCAGATGCCACTACTAATCTAGGCAAATCATCATCAGAAATCCCTTTGTTAATTTTACTTTTTGTATTCCAATCAAGTATTACATGGCAATTTGCACCACCAAAGCCAAATGAATTAACACCAACCATACCACCATTCCAAGGAGTCTTTTCAGTTATTACTTTTATGTGACCATTATAAAATGCTGTAATATCCTTTCTTGGCGTGTTAAAATTTATGTTTGAGGGTATAAACCCAGTTTCCATTGCTATGATAGCTTTGTCTATCCCACATAAACCTGAGACGGGTTCGGTATGACCAATATTTGATTTAATAGAACCAATTAATAAAGGTTCTTTACGGCCGGACCAAAACACATTCTCTATACTATTTATTTCTACCAAATCTCCAATCTATATTTAACATTATAAATTAAATATATGATAAAATATTTAGCATGTATATACCCTTGTTCCTGTTCCGTGTGCTACTATCCATGCTACATCACTTGGTTTTATCTCGCATTCTTCGTAAAACTATTCTAGTAGTCTTGTTTGTATCTTTTCTGACGGAAATGTTATTCCTTCTGTATTATAACCATCACAATTGGTTTTAGCATACACGACTCTTGCATAGACTCGTTTAGTATTTTTCTTTTTTTGTAAGTAAAGAACGCAAACAGCATCTGATCTTGAATAACCATTAGCTTCATCATCGAAAGATTTACATTGACCATCCATACAAATCATACCCATACGAACACATTTTATAGATTGACATGGATGAAGACATAAATTACAACCACCAACTAGTGCAGAATCACAGTGTCCATCTCGGATCGATTTATAAGCATGTTCTAATGCGTATAACCTTGACAAACATGCAGTAGCCACTACATAACTAGGACCTAAGTATATTTGAATAAAATATAACTTATTATAATTATAAATATAACTAAAAGTTTAGATAATTTTAATAATGAAGATGTGTGTACAATTAAATATAAAAAGTACGTATTAACTATTTATTTCTTACCATTTATACCTAACCAATATGATATCCTATTAGCAAGCATAGCTCGAGTACATCCAGTCAAACCAAAACCGTTTAATTCAAGTTTTTCATACATAATTCTGTCTGAGTCACTGAGGCAAGTTCCTACAAACACTCCTGTTTTTGAACCATTTAGTGATTTTGGAGAATTGCATAAATTGAAATATGCAATGTTAATATTTTATATCTATATACATAATTTAGATAAATTCTCAAAGTTTATTTATTTTTACGGAATAGAAATCAATACGGTTCAACCGATTTACATCAAATATTTCATATCAGTGCATTTTTTAGGTTAGTAAACTAGGTGACATAAACGTCACACAGTAATAATATTTTTTCGCCTAGTCGATTTTATTTTTAAAGACTGGGCGACATGACTTTTTTAAATTATAAATCAAACAAATATGAAATGAATAATAAATAATGATGATATGAAATAGAATAAATAAAAATACATTTTTTAATGATCAACTTGCTTATGATCAATCAAGTAGTTATTAATTAATTTATATACATACTTAAATTTAAAACCTTAATACATTTACACAAATTTAAAGACACAATTATGTCTGTAAGCATGGGCGCCGTACATGACCCCCCTGGAAAATTTCAAAAACCATGTAAAACGAAATTTCTGTGAACAATTTGGGTAATTTATTTAAGATATTATCAGTATGAAAATATTAGATACATGATTAGGGTAACCACCATTGTCACTATTATATGGATTTTTTTCATTGTTCCTTATCTGAATTTGTAAAATGTTGCATTTCGTACATAAATCATAATAAAGTACTGATCACTCGGATACAACACGAGCTTCAAAATCTTTTGTTCCCATTTCGGCTACTTTGAACGCATGGGTTTCTAGTTAACCGAAAATCTAGGTGAACGTCACCCAACAACTTGTCCGAAAAGAATCATATGTTTTGCGATTTATCAATTACTGTGCGGCACAGAACAAAAACAAACTCGGAATTAAAATTTAAGATAACGCGTAGTAACTGTGAATTGTAATCTCTTTTTTGACGGCTGGATGGGTGGTAGGGATCGTTAATCGTAAAACCGTAAACCGTTCCTATGGTTATGTACGCCATACTGTTCTCTATTTTCTGACCCGTGTCGCTTCTGAAATGTTCTGTGCAAACCGTGACAGTTTTTCGCACGGCCATTAAAAAAAAAAAAAAGTGCTGTAAGTAAATTAAAAAAAAAAAATATATATATATATACCTACCCCAAAACGTCAAGAGCCAGAATGCAACCTAATTCCAAGCTTTAATTATTTTAATTTAAAATATTTAGATACATATGATTGGATGACTTATTCAGCTAAACACAAAGGGGTTTTCTGCAAGTTTTGTGTATTGTTTAAATCTAATATTCATAGAGGTAAACAAGGTTCTTTTATCATTAAACCTTTCACAAAATGTTATCAAATAAGCGATGAATCAAAAAAACATGCTATATCACAGTGGCATATTAAATCAACAATGACAGCAAAATCATTTTTACAATGTATGACATTGAAAAAAAATCTGTTGTTGAACAAATCAATACTGCAGCACATAAAGTGATTGAAGACAACAGACAGATATTGAGACCAATAATAAAATCAATTTTATATTGTGGAACACATGACATTTCTGTTAGAGGAAAAACTGTAAATTAAGGTAATTTTGTGGATTTATTAGAATTTAGAATTGACTCTGGCGATGATATATTAGCAAACAATTTGGAAACAGCAAATGTAAATATGTATCGCACAGAATTCAGAATGAATTAATTCAAATCTGTGGTGATGTTTTTCGTAGTGATATTGTAACTCAAGTTAATAACTCTATTGCATTTTCTTTACTTGCTGACGAAACAGCAGATATACAAGGGAAAGAACAATTATCTATTGGAGTTCGATATATTGATATAAAATCTTCACGTTGTTCGTGAAAAGTTTATAGGATTCACTGAAGTTCAAACTTTAAATACAGAAGGTATATTATCTATAGTATATTAGAACAAACTGAAAAATATGGTTTAGATATGTCAAAACTAGTTGGTCTAGGATTTGATGGTTGTTCAAATATGAGTGGTAAAGAAAATGA
Organism: Pemphigus obesinymphae; assembly: GCA_025469235.1. Classification (NCBI taxonomy): domain Eukaryota; kingdom Metazoa; phylum Arthropoda; class Insecta; order Hemiptera; family Aphididae; genus Pemphigus; species Pemphigus obesinymphae. The sequence goes on along the minus strand of JAIPRL010009302.1, from coordinate 6,301 downwards.
GGTACAAAAAATTATTAGAAAAAAATATCCAATGACTTGTTATTTTCATTGTGCATCACATAAACTTAATTTGGTTGTTAATGATCAAAACTCAATTTCTGAAATTAGGAATACTACTGGTACTGTTAAAGAAGTAATTAAATATTTTAGAGCAATTTTACCTAACCTAATAAAAATTACCTAATATTGGATTATTGGTAAAACCGGAAGTAAATTTAAAAATATTATAATTATTTTAATTTGTACCCCCCCCCCTGAAATTTACCCTATGGGTGCCCTTGTGTGTAAGACGATGACAATAAAAGTATTTTCTAAAATTAAAATATAACAATGTTTTGTAATGAAGTTATTGGTATGCGACGGATAAACATCCGTATCATTATGAAAATCCAGAAAATTTACTTCAATTAATTTTATTCCAGATCTAATAGAAATTTTATTGGAATGTATACATTCAAGGCTAATCGATACTTTATTTTTATATTAACATTCACATAACGTGTTTGTATAAACAATTAATTTCAATTTAAAAAAAGCCGGTCAGTAAGGGGTGGAAGCACTTTGCTCATTGGGTAGGAAACTAGTGGTAGGTATATTGAATAAAAGCAATGATAAATCATTTCATTCTAAAAAAAACGGTTCTGAGCAAAGCTCGGTGGATATACTTGACAATTAATTTAGATTACACTAATAATATAATATATATATATATATATATATATATATGATAATATTATATAATAATATAATAAACAAAAAAAGTAGAAAAAAATGCAAACAATTATTTGGATGTAAAAAGATCAAACCAAGGGCCTTTCGCATGAAAACGTCGTCATGTTACTATTAAATTACGTAGACCACTGTTTAAAACAAAAAAATATACCTTTTAAACGAGTATTGTAAAATCGTTAAATTTCAATTTGATACAACTTTAAAACCAAGTCCGACCGCCAAATTCTGACTTCAACGTTATTTTTTTAATCAAAAATACATATTATAAAAAAAAAAAAAATCTAATTTATTAATTAATTATGAATTATATGGCTCCAAATTAAAAATTGCTATTAATAACCCAAAAATAGATAATAAATTTCAAATTTTTATTTTTTCGACATACCCAGTCATGAATATGTCGCACATACAATTCATGTGGTGTTGTTTAGAATAATTTTGTAGCATCAAAAAATATTAAGGTATTTTTAACACTAGAACCAAAATATTGGCTAACCACCCAAAAAAACCCAAATATTTTAGACATTTTGGTTTCAAAAATACCGAATAGTTTATATTGCACTACTGCAAATATTTTAGATCGAAATTCAGATCAATCATCAGTTTTATTAACCACTAATGCCTCTCTTTCATACAACCAAGATTTCCAATGAACTTTTTTATCTATTCATAGATCACATCATGTTTCATGACCTTGCAACAAAATTATTAAATTTAATACCAAATTAAAATGCCTGCCTAATATATAGACTTAGCTGTAAATAATCTAACAAACAATTTAAACAGCTGCCTGGACAGCTTCAAACGTCAATATAGTCCCTCCATTATGTAATCCTCTTCCATACATATCCTCTTGCATACGTATTAAAATATTTGAAAAGCGTAGAACTTAAACCTTATTTCAACGCAACCTGTCTTCCTTCACATAAACAAAATTATGGTCATTTAGTAAACTCTCTTAAAAAAATGCTCGTCAAGTTTATAACTAAAGTCTTGAATATCACTTAACCAACCTCTCATCTAACTATGGCAGTCTCTACCACCCGGAGGACAATAAAACAAGTGTATCAATACAAAGCATCAAATTCCCAATAAAGAAACCTAACGGTACAGATAATGTTCAACTATTCAAACTTCATCTTATGAAATATAAAATAAAATATATTATTATAAATATATTATTATATTATAGGAATAAATTAACAGGCATATTGAGTGCAAACGAGCTATAGTGGAAAAAGATCTATTTTTCTTTGGTATAAACGGGTATTTTGTAATTTTATTTTTTACGCACATAAGCTATGGTTTAAAGAACTAAATGGTCCAAACGAGTCGTGCTCTATTTTAGTTTCATAACGAACAAAAAACTTTTAACTAAATGATAATATGCAAAAAAAAAAGTAATCAAATTTTTTCTCATTTTGCCGACTAAAATCCTAATAATATAATAATCCCTCCATCTTCGGGATGACCCTATCGGTAACAATACAATTCAATCCTATTTTTACAAGGATTTTTATGTAAGTAGATGTAATGTGTATGTCATAACTACAACATTGAAAAGCATTAATATTAAATTGTTACTCGAGTCTACAATTGCTTCATAAGGTTTTTCTAAAATGATGCGACACATAGGATCCATGATACGTGCTTGTTTGTAATGAACTCCAAAAAAAGCTGCATCAAACTTATTTACTTGATTCAGTTGTCCTCCTCACTTAAGAATATCCGGATGTTCTAAATTATATTTAATCAACAATAAATAAATAGCATAAATACATATATAGGTACATATTATATAGGTACAAAATATATTTTACCAATAGGCCATCTTTTACTATTTTCAGATGTTAAGTCAATTTTATTGAAAAGATTTTTGGCCAAATTTGGGATACCGTCCGTTTTTGGAAATGATCCAGAAAACCCCGATATAACAATTTCGTCGCCGGAATCATAATTTGCTAAACGGCAACCGGCCCTCAAAGCAAATCCTCTATCTGTCTTCATCTTGTGCTCAATAACTTGTTGTCTAGACATAATTGCTTACCAAAAAGTCCAGTATCAGCAATATGAGAATCAAATCGATTAAAAGATAAAACGACAATGATTTGGGACACTATTATAATACATTCTATGAATTAATCATAACATATTCATATTGTTTTGTATATTTATTTATTGAATTAATGAATAATAATTATTTAATTCAATTGTTATAGACTATAATACTATAGATTATTCCGAAAATTTAAATTTTCTTAAATCTTTAAGACTAAAGGTCAAGCGACGATGATTATAATATTGGATATATTATTTGATATAACACAGTAATTCTATTTTCGGATGTTAAAAAAAAATTCTGGTGTTATGGTTTTATTCATTTTAGATTCTGAGTGAAGCCGGGGAGCTAGTGGTTTTGCAATGATGTTTATTTTTTTTTTTTTTTCAGTGAGAAATTTTTCGACCAGAAGACTTGCTTCACCATTATATATAGCACCATTTACCAGTAACAAATTTCATTTATTTGGTACTTTAAAGGAGGTATTTTTCGACTTTTGGACATTTTCAATAAACGCGTAAGAAAAAACTATCGAAAAACATGATTCCATTGAATTAAATTTAGTTATTTCTTTTTAATTCTAAAAATAATAATTTATATATCTTGAAACTTGCATACTGAATGTATAATTTAGTGTTACATTGATAGTGAGAAAATGTTGCATTTTTTTTTTTTTTGCAAATTTATGCTATTTACAGACATTTTAGATTTCGAGACTTAATGAGGTAATTTAGGGTTTTATGACCTGGGGACTATTTTGTACTTATTTGGATGATTTTCGTATGGGAAAAACATATAAACTTCCGTATACTAGCCATATAAAATATACACTATACAAAAGAAATTGTATATTTCCCTATGCGTAAATCGTTTCTATGAGTACAAAATAACCCTCCTGAAAACAATTTAAGGTTAAACATAAGCCCCACCATGTTCGAAAATTGAATTTTTATTTTTTTGCAATTGTTTGTGGTACGTTTGTGTCTAAAAACCCTTAAGTCGAGTAATTCAATGTTTAATAGTGGGGGGCTGGGAAAATACTAGCCTCATCGTATTGGAATATTGAATTTTTTTATTTTTTGCATTCATCTATGCCGTTTATGCTACTCAGCTCCAAGTATGTGTTAGGCTCCAAAGTCGAGTTATTAAAATTTTAATTTTAAAAAAAGCGAGGCTGGTGAAATCGTGCCACGCCATGTAAATACTAAGACAATTTTGACAAATTCGCAAAACTTTGAATATTTACATAAATTCACAATGGATTCCGATTAATAAAGCATGAACACCTATCGTTAGTTTCAGCTAAAATATTAAGAAAAAAAGACACTGATTAACATATTATTAAGTTAACAATCGTCAGTATTTTAGTCGGATATTGCATTTTTATTTAATTTTGATAAAAATACTATGTATATAAATAAACAAATATACAAATACACAAACATAATGTACATAAATATATACGTGTAATTATACTCATTTAGTATTTATGCATTTAAAATATGAAGGGTAAACGTAAATAAATGCGTAAACAATCGACTCGTATTTCCCATATACATTATGCATAAGTAGGTAAGTACATTGGAAATGCACGTTTTAAATAATTAGTTAAGGGGCTTCGACACTGGTACAATAATCGACCTAAAAGCGGGATAAAATTGCGAGACTTTGAAAAGTCGGATTTTAATTCTGAAAACTGTTCTGAATTCATTGATTTGTCTACTACAGGGATTGATCAAGGCGTTTTTTTTTCTGGCCATGTTATGTATTATTAAAAAACCCGTATTTTTTAAACAATGATTATATTTCAGTTTTTAATAATAAAGAAAAATGCTTCGATTGATCCCTGGAAGACAGGCTGACAAATTCAAAACAGTTTTCAGAATTAAAATCCGATTTTTCAAAGTCCCACAGTTTTATCCCGCTTATGGTCTTTTAGATAGAAATAATAGGAAAAATTCAAAAAAGCACTGCCGTCAAGTAGCTAACATGAAGTATGACGACAGGTATTAGAACTACCATCATATCACAGAATAATTTCCAAATGTTTCAAAAACAAGTTTCGTATACTTACCCGCGTAGCCAGACGTAAAATATACCAAGGGTGGCCGGCCGGTGACTGTTTATCTATACCTATTATATTTAAATTTTATATTTACGATAATAATAATTTTATTTTACAATTTATACTCTTTCGAGTATATAGATTCAATGTTAAATAATTTCTCACAATACGTAATTCTAGTCAATTTATTTTTCTAATATTATGTTTATTATTTACAGCTAAAAAATATTTAAGTCATATTAATAGGAACTAAGTATATTAAAAATAATTCACTGAAACCTGAATTTTATACGTTACTAATAAACATACAAAATGTTTTGACGCCTATCCCTTGTGCCTAGACTCTCACAGTCTCACTCCTTAAAAAATGATGTACGCATTTCTATTGATGTTTTTGCTTATTATAACTCGCTAACGGTTGAAATCATGACCAAACTGTACTGAGACAAAATTAAAGGCAGTACAATTTTTCATGGGATTACATAATTTCTTTGTACGCAAAAATGACTGATTAAAGATCTAATAATTTTATATTTTAAAATTCAATTTACCATGAATTTTAACATTGTTAATACCTGCAGTGTTGATGATATATATATATATATATATAATTATTGTTCAATTTTTAGACTAGCTATTATAGAATTATTAATAAAAAAAAACTGATGGTTTTAACCATCAGTACATAAAACTGGAAAACAAAATGTTATAAATTATAATATTATAACTTTATGTAAAAGTCACTGAACTTCAAAATAAAAATTAATATTACCCACAAGTTATTAAGTGCTTTCAAATAAAATAAAAATTTAAGATTTGAAAGCTAAATAATTATTATTTGTAGATAGGTACCTACATAAAAACGGATATTATTTTTATACTTCCATAAAATAGTGACAAATATAATATTAGATATTATAAAACAAAATTATTAGTACATTTATTAGTACGCAATACGCATGTCCCATGGGCATAATATTATATCAACCATCAATTGGGATACGCGAAGTAGTTACGTAATATAACACAACCATCAGTGGTCAATGATAGTGGCGTAAATATGAATTTTTAATGAGAGGGATCAGTAAAAAAAACTCAAAAAACCCTCTGATAAAGTAGATAATTGGAAAAGCTCTTACTACAAAAAAAAAGATCACGAGGGGATCTGACCCCCGACTTCTCCCTGTGTATACCGACCACGGTGTAGAGAAGATTAGGTGATAACACTCGGGTTCACAAGTGGCGCTTTTTTTGACGGCACCTTTTTAGTTCAAATAAATTCTACCGGTAGCGCCCATTAATCAGAGGCTTATTATTTGTCACGGACTAAGATACTATGGACTGGTATCGAAAGATATATTAGCGGAACCAAAATGTTTCTTAATGGCGGGCGTAAAAAATCTAGCAAAACTGTTGCCATCTATGAGCAAAAGTTACATTACTCG
>JAIPRL010009301.1:0-17959 GCA_025469235.1 Pemphigus obesinymphae | reverse complement strand
ATTTTACAATTCGAAATATGAATTCAAAATCGGTAAGCACAAAGACCTGGCGGGACATATGAGTCCCGGTCAAAATAGTAGGGGAGGGTCAAAAAAAAAAATTTTGAAAAAAATCAGAGACCTTAGTATTCTGTCAAAAAAAAATTTTAATTTTTTCATTTTTTCCAATAACCGGACTCAAAGGGATATATACTGACTTAATAAAATTGTTCGATCGTGTGGGACGGGTAGGGGAGAGCTTTGGACTAAAACTGCACTAAACACTATAAAAACATGATGCTTATAATTAACGTAGACGGTAAAAAAAACCTGTTAATGATGTGCGGAAAACAGCGCGATTCCGATGATGGTCTGTGTTGACGGCAGTTGTACGGAAAAAAACCAACGCGATTTTGAGTAGTCACGTAAACGTGTAAGATGGATCGCCCCGCAACAGACGAACGACGAGGTACTTAAAATATGTTTATGCTGCCACGTCGACGAACACGACAAGAGTTTAATTTTTTTTTTTTTTTTTGTTAGTATATCGCGACGACGACACCGAGAGAATAATACATTAATTTTTTTACAGAGCTATAAAAAGAAAAAGAAAAAACACGATGACGACAAAAAAATATAAAACAATATAGGTACAATATATTTAACGTAATGTTGTGTGTCGAGCGAACGAACCAAACGATGAATTTTAATAGTGATAATAACATATAGAACGAAAAACGAAACAGTTGAAAACGGATATGACAAAATTGTAATTAATGAACGATAATAATATTATATTCTATAATTCATCACATGGGACGAGGTAAACAGACAAGGATGGTCGGCGGCGGCGCGTTTCTTACGGGCTCCCGCAAAAAATAGGTATACTTAAACGTAAAACCGTTATACTTTTCACGTGCAACGAATTCGTTTGGCGTTATTATATCGATCGGGTAGGTATATTGATATGCTTATAGGCTTATCAATTGAAGGGTTCGAAACGAAAACAGCACTTGCCCGAAAACATAATTTTTCAGGACCGTAAAAAAACTGCCCCCGTCTTCTATATTATTGACAAATTTTAACAATACACTGTGTTAGAATTCGATATTGAAACGGTAAGAAAAATTATACTAAAAAAGTTTTGTTTACATTGTTCAATCCACACAGGATAATATACGAGCATCAAAAGTCGGTTAGGTCTGGACCTAGTGCTGTTTATTAGTGGAAACTGAATGGTGAGGATTTGATTATCGGAAAAAAAATATATATATATATATATCATAATGCTTAAAACTCCATTTATTTTATAATATTTTAAAAACTAGATATTACGAGAATCATATTATTAAACATATGAAACACAACAACAACAATGACGCTAAATAAACGTATCTGGACTAGTGTATTGTTTTTTCTAAAACCAACGTATATATTACCACGCGTTTTAAAGGCGACATACTGGCGAAGCGATTTCATAGCGTTGTGGGCACCATTGAATACTACAAAAAATATTATCTACTGCGAACTCATTTTTTCGATTTTTAGAGACGAGTGCTGTTTTGGTTTTGGACCTCTCAATTATATGATATACCTACCGTTTACAATTAAATATTTTCCGAACTGTAACGAAATAATATTTTATATTTAGTTGCACTAGTCAAACGTATATTTATTAGTTATTGTATTTCGTATACATATTATGGTATTTATAACATGTATTTCGCAATATTGATTTTTAATATTTTGGAATTTCGGTTTTGGAAACGTACAATGAGTTTTAAGAGATTTACGCGTGCACATTTAAATACGATTATGATATGGTATAATATTAAACGCCATAAACATTACCTAACAACAATGAAAGCATATTAATTTGTTTGTCATCGAATTACCATTTTAATTAATAACAAAATGCAAAAAAAAAAAAAAACTAGCCGCTTTTCCATATACCTATATATTACGGTAATATATAGGTATTACTTATATTTTAAATTCAGCTGAATCATTTACATAACTATAATAGATAATATATACAATGATATAATGATATAATCGATGATATTATTTACGCTATATATTTTTATAATATACTTTATGTATATTCTACGACGAATTTGGCTATATTTAAACACAAAATTATCGAGTGTTTTTCAACTGGTTCTCAAATGGAAACAGTTTTTTACAGATTTCGAAAAAGCATTTGATAGTACAATTATAATACATTATACTAATTAGTTATAATTAAGCTGTAACTAATAGAGTCCAGATAGTGAAATTAAAACATTTTCTATCAAAACCTATCCGTGTTATTTCTGGAGTCCCATAAGGTTAACCTATATTTGGATTACCTTTCACCAACATTGTTTTTATTGTTTATAAATAATATTAAATCGGTTATAAAACACTCTAATATTCTACCGTTTACTGATGATGCTTAAATATTTAATAAAATAGTTTCTATCCGTGATTGCATTCACGTACAAGAAGACTTAACAAATTTTAATAATTGGTGTAATTTAAATGGGTTATGTCTTAACATCAACAAATATAGAGTTTTAACTTTCAGTATCAAAAAAACCATTATTAACTAAATTATTGATTATAAACTAAATAATATCTCTATAGAACCAGTTATCATTTATCGACCTAGGTATAACTTTTGACTCTAAGCTATTTTTCAACAGTCGTATTGAGAAATTAACAAATAAAGCCTTCTTGTATTTAGGTTTTATTACGCGTACATGTTTTAATTTTAATAAATACGATGTTTTAAGAAATTTATATTTTGCATTTGTGAGATCTCGGTTGGAATATATGCCACTCTCTTATCTGGTTCTCAGATAAAATATGTACGACTCAAGATCTCAATACAGTTCAAAATCGCTTTCTCCGTTTTCTATCATTAAAATTCAAAGTTGAACGCCCACGACATACCTACTGAGTATAATGGTATATTAACATATTTTAATTTAGAATCATTAAACAAACGAAGAGATTACCTCCACTATACGTTTTTATCAAAACTGTTAAATAATTCAATAGATTGTCCTTATTTGTTGTCACAATTAAAATTTCGAATCAATATTAAATCTACTAGAAATATTAACTGTTTTTAATTAATAATATTTCTAAGAATTATTTACGATCTTCTCCTGCTAATATACTGATGGCCATAGGAAATACTACTGGAGTAAATTTTAATTGATTGAATATTACGTGTTATTAACATACGTTACTCTGTTTATATTTTGTAATATTTATGAAAATTGTATTTTCAATGTTAATTTGTACTAGATATTGGATTTTAATGTTAGTCTTTATACTACACAAAGTATTTTGTATAAAGATTGTTTTATAAATGGAGTTCATTTTCTTCGTAAATAATTAAATAAATGAAAATATTATACATATTGGTTTTGTGAACAATTAAAAGTAGGCATTCAAAATATATTTCTTATACTATATATAGATTCTAAATAATATACATACTTATATTTCTAAATATTATTAAAAATAAATTATATAATCATTGATTCTTATTATTATTACCTATTTAATATACATACATTTATTGATTATGTTATGATTTAAATTATAAATGGCAATTGGGTAGTATTTTTAATCCCTAACTAAATATTTGAAATTATTCAAAATAATATTTAGTAGATTCAAGTACTACTTTATTGTACATAAAACAGCTAGTAGTTATGGTAGCCTACTAATTTGTTCATATCAGTTATAATTCTCCTAATACCTATATATTATTCTATATTTTATTTCATTATATATTAATAATTAACATATGGCGACATATCTCGATTTAAAAAAATACTAGTGTCCTCGGAATTTTTTAGGAGAGCGTTTTTAGTGAAATAAAATCTGTTCATTGTATATCATTCAAACTAGTGAAAAAAATATTTTAAAAATATTCCCATACTCGTATATTCGTGTTGTAGCATTTCAATATAACTTGATTTTTGAAACGGTTATAAGGAACATTATTTATTATAAAGAACAAAATTGAGCTTTAGATAAAATTTTTTTAAATAAATATTAAATTAAATAAATATTGAAATAAGTGTATTTAGTTTTAATAAATTTAATTGATTTGTACATTGTATTAAATTAGATACAAAATTTAACAAAAAAAATGTTGTTGTTAGGAGCTATATAATCGACGGACTTCCGCTAGCCAATAAAAATTAATTATGTTGAGATGCATTGCCAATCGGTTGTAACAATTCCATTATTATATCATATTATAAGATATAAATTGACGAGAAAAGTACTAATTATTACAAAAATACAACCATTTTATTAAGAGAAAACGTATGCAATATTGTAATGGAATATGACAATCTATGATTAATTAGTAATATTGATTAATCATGTGATGTAATTAAAAATTAAAATATACCAACCAAACAACTACCAAATAACGTGCAAACAATTTTTTTTATTAAAAACGAATATAGTGATTTTTAATTGAGAAGCAACTAGTTATTGTGTTATTATATAAATAATAAGGATAATCGTATCAATAGCAATTATATCCTAACTTCCAAAATATCTCTATACTTATTATTGTAAATAATAGCGATTATACAAAATAATTGTGTTTATATTTTGAATTGATCGTCAATTTTTTAAAAACTATCCAAATTTATTATAAAATTAAACGTCCATTCCAAAACTAGTTCTGCTCTCTACAAGACTTTTATTATGTGAAAATTAATTTTATATTTGACCGCTAGAGCGCCACCCTGTTATAGGAGTATATTTGAATATCGAATTTTGTTGTCGTTGTCATCGGATGGTATTTTCTTTATAATATTTATATATATTATATTTAACACGAACCAAAGTATAAAATTGGTGCCCTTAAAAAAAAACCTAAGTTTATCGACTAAATTCCAACTGACATTCGTTTTGACAACTTATACTTCCTGAGTGCATACTACCTAATTAAAACCTACCACAAAATCGATGTGTTTCGAATTGTCCTGATATTGAAAGTAAGTCTGACCTCTAATATTTTTGTTACACAAAGTAAACTTAACAGTAACTACTATACAAAGTTACATAGCTTAAATATAATATATGATTCATAATATATAGGTAAATCACACAAATATATCGTACATTACAGTGTTTTCGACTAAAAGTTTGACGTTTTCTAATACTTTGATAAAATGTTTGCATGAAATATAAATACTTGTATACCTCAATGCATATTATTTAATTTAAAATAGTGCACGAATTGGTAGTGCGAATGTGGAGTGGGTAAATAGGTATTATCTATATTCTTGGACTTTCAAAGAATGAACGTTTCTTCAAACTATTATTAATTTAAAAAAAAAAATACTCTAAAAAAATTGATTTTTCAGAAAATATTAAGTAGAACTGTTAATTCCTTAATTAGAGTAATACACACAACGTTTTAATCGAGGGCACGAAAAACGAGAACCGACCCCCGTGTCTTGTTGTGCATACATGAAGAAAAAAAACTGCTGATTTGCACGGTCAGCACTCATTTTTCATACATCACAGTTATAGATACAATATATCTGTACAAGTATCTATTGTATTGGAATTTTATAGTTAAAAATATCGTAATCATGTATTATTTACACATATTTCTTATTAAATGGATTAAATATATAATTAGTTTATAATTTATAACCAAAATATATTTTATTTTTACGCCCCCACCGTAATGTTACCCGGGGCGAGTGCCCTGATTTGCAACCTCCCTAGGCCTCGTACTTAAGGTTGAATTAAAGAATTTACATATATTTGTACAACATATTATATTCATTGGTTCATATTTTTGGGGTTCCAATCCAAAATGTCTTAAATGAAATTTCGACAAAATTGTGTTATTGTAAAATCGACAGTTATTTTTCTATTGTAAAAATAATAACAATATTAATAATTTGTGGTATAAAAAGGTATTTGACATTCCAAAACGTATTAAATATACCTATAATAATCGGGTTTAAATAACAATGTATAGTATTTTTCAAAACGTTTAGAAAACCATAAGTATTTTGTATTACATTCTTAGGTTAAAACTCATAGTACAGAAAACCTGTTATGTTTATTTGAGAAAATCATACTAAGTCCCGTGTTATTTTTATATGCTTTTATTATACGTTTGCTGTTTCATTTAAACCAAAACGTTATGATTAATTTCATTATTATATGAAAAAAATATTGATTTGTCTGTGTATTTATTATATTTTGAGGTATATGTGATTGGGTCTAAAAGTTAAGTAAGATATTTTGTAATTTAATAAAAATTATTTTATTATTATTATTAAAATATACTATAGATATTATGGATATTATTATTATGTCATCATTATTGTGGTTATAATTTGAGTACAATGATAATAATATTTTTAAATTTACACGCAAAATTCAAATACAAAACACATTGTGTTAGAAAAATATCTCATTTAATTATTTTGAAAACATGTTAAGTGATATCTATTTACATTACACTGAAACGTACTATATGTACCGTATATAGTGCGTTTTTGGAGTATTGTAGTTTAGTTTATACATATACAAAAAACTGGAATTTGAGTGCATACAAAGTATTAAAATTAATTCCAATTCTAAAACCATTTTGTATTACCTACTTTTTTTTTTGAAAATGTATCATATTTCAAACATATAATGGTTTTTCCTTTCACTTTATATCAGAATATAGTTATTTGTAGAAAATTATAAAATGCGACTTAGCAAACTATGGGCTGTGACCCCATATTTACTTGAAACATCTTAAATAAATCAGACTGACTGTATAACTATTTTTTCACCTTAAAATTTTATTATATTCAATACTAACTAAGTTACAAATTGATTTAATTGTTAAAAGATTCATAAAATGTACATAACAATTTTTCGATGTTTATCTTGAACTGCACATTTTTATGTTATACATAAAGCATTTGATGACATTTTTTATGTTACACAATATTTATTTATAAGTCATAAAATAGTATTTTTTCTTAAATAGGAATGGACGGGATAGGGCTGGAGTACTATATGGCAATTGCTTAAACCAGAGGTCCAAAATTAACTTCCATTTGGCTCATTTCTGTAAATTCCCGGAACAAATTTAATGATATTCGTCCTGTAAGTTATTCGTTCCGGATCTAATGAAATGTATCCGTTTCGGAGCTATTAAAATGTATTTGAAATATTTCAAATTAATTTTTCTTGTGTTTATTTGTATTTTGTCTTAACAAAATATTATAATTAATTTATTATTATTATTAATTAATCAGATAAAAATATCACTGTTAAAAATCATGTTGCCAAAGGTGTAGAAAATATAAAATAAAACACGAAATTTGACATGACATACAATGAAGATAAATGGAGACGATTTGTGATGACATCAATGGTTCTCAATGGACGGGCAGGCTGAAAAATAAAAATAAAAATAACTTCATATTGTACTTAACTGAAATATTTTACTCCAACACGTATTATTATATTAATATTAGTATTAATCCATACTTTTATTGTGATTTATACGCACTTAACTGTACCCATATACATAAGATTAAAAGGACGCCTCATCGAAAAATTTCTATGAAACACTTGCAATAGTATTTTTAATTTTTATCAACTTCCAAACACGTTTGAAATACAAAAAAAATAAATAAATTATAGCTAACAACATTATCTAGGGACTGATGGAGCCGATTTTTGATACATGCATTTTTACACGATCATATTAAAATGATTTGTTAAAATATCGATTTTTTTTTTTATTAATAATAAGAATACAAATTTCATACTTAAAAATTATAAATGTCATATTTACAAAAACAAAAAAAAATATTAATAATATTTATATATATTTACAAATATGAAAAAGTCAGTTTTTAACTTAACATATTAAGTTTAGAGAGATTTTTAGAAAATCTGTCGATCTAAAAATATTCAAATATAATATTATAAAGTAATTTAATTAGTATTGTGTCAAAAATACCATTTTTTTATTGCCATTTAATCACGATATTTGTTGAAAAACATGTTTAAGCATTTTTAATTTGTATCAATATTATAGAATATTCAAGAAAGACAAAATAAAAAATAATTTATAAAGGAACAGATTTATCTAGCGCCTTATGTAGCAAATTTTTTATATATGTATTTCTATAGGTTTTTTGAATTGTAAATATATTTTTCAAATTTTTTTTAATAATTATAAATCTTGAAAAAATGTGTATAACTAAATAAGGCCACGTAATAATGTTATTAGCTATAATTTATTTTTTGCTATTTCTAACGTATTTATATAAAGTTGATAAAAATGAAAAAAACCAATACAAGTTTTTTTATTAAAAATGTTCGACGTCTTCCTAACATACCTGATCTTTACCTGATATTATCAGATCAAGTAAATTTAATTTAAGAATTTTAACTTATTACTTTAATAAAAAGTAATATAAGTATAAAAAATAAAAATAATTAACTTTTTAAAAATAATAAATTAAAAGATTGAAATGGGGTTTACTCTAAAATGTTTTTCTCTATTGATTTTTACTTTAAAATTACTTTAACCGGTCGTTGTTGACGTTTAAAGAATTTCGCTCACACAATTTTAATTTTGGAAACCCATCGTTTAGATGTCGTTTAATTTTAACAGCTTCATAATATATATTTATATGTGTTTAATTGAGTTATTTACGAAAAAACATGTACAAAGTTTAAAGTTATAAATAAACTCAACATACTATATTATCGTATTCTAAAATCGGCAATACCATTTTTTAAATTTAATGCCTATATGGTCTATATTTTTCTATTTAAAAATTGTGAAAAAGTAATTTCAAGCAAGTTTGCTTTTTAAAATTCTAATCTAATCACTTATTTCTAGATTTGTATGCATTTACATATTTTTATTAAATGTATGCAGTTTTTGAAGTTAGTGAGAAATGTGAACGAATTGTATAGCAGAGAAGTAGAGAACGTATTAAAAAATATATTTCGTATATAAATTATAATGAATAGCATAATGGATAACGGCATATTAAACAACTATACATACTTAGGCACATTTCGAAAAAAGTTCATTAAAGTAATTTTCATTTTTATGCCTCTATTATTTTTATAGATATATAAAATAAAATATTACCAAAAAAAAAAGAAAAGAAATATTGTAAAATATTGTATTTATGTATACAAATTCAACATTTATATAATACAAATCCAAATACTCAGATCAATTTTTTTTGTCAAATAAATGTTTATATTTAAAAATATAACACCTAACTTAAATGTAATGCTTATATAATACAATAATATTATCTATCGAAAATTAGAACACTGTTACCTATACAATGTATACAACGATTGATATTTTTCATTGGCTATGGCCTATGGGTCTTTGACCAAATCACGGACTGAACCTATTGACACTGCAGGCTTTAATACTTAAATCGTTGTATTAAGAAATAAAATATTTAACTTTATTTATTTACTAATGACTTTTAGTCATTAGTTTAATGACTCGTGCATGAACGGACAATACAGTTATAGTAGTCTATGCGATACACTTTACAATAGTTTACTTATCACATAACGATAATACAAATCACCGTATTCTAAAAACTGCCCTACATTAGCCTATAAAACGGAAATGTTTGCAAGGGACATATTTACGAATTTCCGTATTATAAATGAGTAATTTTTATATTTTCCATTAAGGATATTATTCAACAAAGCGTATTCAATTTGTCCACATTTCAACTTTTAGACTAATTATGAGAGCGGCAAGAAATCCTATTGATTTTACAATAGTGTTGATTTTTTTTTTTGAAAAATACGTGATGAATAAATAATAAGAAAATAATGTGTTCCTTCCAAAAATATTTGCCAATATCCAATTTTATTATTAATTAAAACTGACAATAATAGTTTTATATATTGGTAATATAAAACTGCGCTCAAAATCACTTTATTGGAATTTATTGTTTCTTTCAAATATAATGAATCTATCAAAATTGTTCTGTGTAACGAGCAATGTTCCTATAAAAAATCTAAATTTAATAATATTTAATTCAATTTAAATTAGACTAAATTCGCCAATCGATAAATCGTCATATCTATATTATATATATAGATTATAGTTAATACTGTGCTGTTTATTTTTGATGTCGCCGTGTTTTTAGTTTAAAATTGCATTCTGTGATTCGATGAAATCCGAAACTAGACTGTTTTATTTCGTAGACTATCTAAACTATACTAAACGTAAAATCACTGTTAAATGTTCCAAGGGACATTAAAATTGTATTGTTACCCTACTCCATTATTACAGTTCTCGAAACAAGATTTATTCGTTAAATACGAAACGTCTTTAATTATTACTCTTGAACAGATTTAATAGTCTACGCATAACTTTCTTTAACTGTATTGATCGTGTTTTACGGCTGATACAATATTTCAGAAATAGTTCCAGATTTGGTGACATGTTATCTTGTTTTGTATATTATAGTTCATGTGAACTAACTATACATTCATTTCCTAAATCGATTGATAAAAATGTAATATTATAAGGGTGGTTCGGTTAATATAAATATAGTATTTTATTCGTTATATTATTAAAAAATTTGGTATACCTAATTCTAAAAGAACATAAATCACACATGTACCGTCGTAACATACTACAAATTATAGATGTAATGTTAGTAGAAAATTCCATTTTTACTATTTTAAAGATAAGCATGCCAGATTTTGTTTTATGCCTTTTCGATATCTAGAAAAACGGCGTGAGCCTGTTATTTATTATTTGAGCTAGTACACAAGTCATCAATTAGTTTCGTCAGTCAGAGTTATCGAATGACTAGGATAAATAGTGAACTGTTCTTCTCTTACCATGCCAGATAATTGTTGTTGAAGGATCTGGAGCATGATTTTTTCATAGACATTCGATTATGATGAGAGAAGAATAATAGGTCTGTAGTTTTTTGGGTGACTATGATCCTTTGCCGGCTTTGGTAAAGGTATGATTATCTGTCTTTTTCATGCTGCTATGCTAAGATTAATATACTCTGTGCCAAGCGATTGCTTATAGATAGAGGGCCGGATGTAGAAGGATTTATGATAGTTGTTTAGGGGTTTTTTCTAGAATTTTAGAATTTTAGAGGGGGGTTTCGAATTTTTCTGGAGTTTACTGGACGTTTAGAGATTTTGACAATGTGGTCGTGATGAGAGGAGGATATGGACTGTGCTAGAGATAAGGATGAAGAAGTCATGAAGTCAGAGAGGGAAGGGATATTTGTTGAATGCCTGATGGAGTGGTTGCTGACAAACCATGGAAGGTCGCAAATTTTTCTAAGGGTATTGGATTGCACCGCTTCTATTTTGTGTCTGTTAGAAATTGAGATGTTAGATTCCCATGCTGGGCTGGCGTATGTGAGTATTGGGCGCATGTAGGTGACTCGAAATCATATGACAATCAATCATGACTCGAACTTATACGAATGAAATTTTAAAGTAGATAAAAATGACTGCAGTACGACCTTCGTACAGTACATTTTAGGTAGGTATAAATAGTACAATATTTGTCCCGAAATCGTCAAAATATACGTATAAATATACACAGTCATTGTCAATTCTTTATGTATAATATATTATTATATAATATACTTGTGCCTTTCTGTAATAGAAATATACGTATAATCTTGTACAAATAATACAGACATATTACCTACTTATACCCGCTATATATATATATATATATAATATGCATAGGTACAATATATCAACGATAGCTTCGGGCTAAAATGTTGATTGTTTTTCCTTAGAACGACGTGTTATTCGTCTCCGTTAATGATCTGGTAATGGGAAAGTAAAGTTGAATTTTTGACGGATGTGTGCCGTGCATCACGTATACACGAATTATCGACAATTTATTTCATATGTGCACGGATGCAGTCACCGTGTGCAATATGATTTTTATTTAATATTTTTATACTATTTTTATCGCATAAATATTCAAAATAATAGGTATGTACCTACTATACGTACATAATATTATCTATCACGAAAGTGTTATAATACTGCACAATAAACGATAATGTACCTATGCGTGTGTGTTTCGAAAATTTATATTCTTAAACGTGCACAATGTTCGTCTACATTTTATAATAAACGTCCTGTATATAGTATATATAATGTTTATTAATATATAATGCTTCATCGCGGTCAATTATTACGAACGATCATTGTCGACAATATAGTAAACAAAGATTTCGTCAACGATTGATCGAATAAAATTAATTACCGTTGCAAATGAAACATTTACGAAAAGAGAAAACCGTAAACGCGATATTGTATGTACAATATATAGGTAGTTGCATTTTTCCAATAATACGAAACCTGCAGCATATAGGCATAGATTGTTATAGAGAACGTAAAAGCCATTTGCGATCTGTGACGAAGATTACGTACCATAATTAAGGTAATTGAATATCGTTAAATATTGATTTCAACACCGAATAACAACCTTTTTCACATATATTCTGTAACGTGTCTTTATAGATATAAATTTTACAGACAGTACCTATCAGGGGCGTAATTATCGGGGGGGGGGGGATAACCCCCCCCCATATGCTGTATTTATGTATTTATATTTCGTTGTTTTATCACGAACTAAAAATAAAACGATAACAATTATAAAACTTCATTGGTGAGTTATCAATATAATTGATTTTTTTAAATAATAATCTATTATTTATTGTTTTGTAGCGATCACGAAGGTAGATAAATTATGAAGTATTATTTGATATTCCCCCCCCCCCCTAATAAGACATTCTGAATTACGCCACTGGTACCTATATTATTATAGGCTAGCTAATAGTAGCCATGTATATTATATTGTTATCGTCCAAACATATATCACTTTTTTTGGAAAATTTATGCAATGTAATATGTAGGTGATAGTATACCTCTAGAACAAGAATGCCACAACTCAAAATTCATCGATTTTGAGTTATGACTACTTTCGAATAGTGCAAAATTAGTTCTATACAATGCGAGAATTCCACATTCAATATCATTTTTCATTTTGCCACCAAAAATATGTGACCGTATTGAATAATTCTATTTTTAGCTAATTTTCAAAGCAACAGAGCCATATTTACTTTATGGCAGTGTATAGATACGTTTATGCATTTATCCAATTAATCATTCGAGTTAATATTCAAGACTGCCTCATTTCGATTTGTGGCGTTCTTGCAGCACTAAATAAAAACAAATTTCCGTGTGATATGTTGAGTGCAAAACGGCAATATTTAGAGTTATGGCGATATTGCATTTCATAATTTGTGATAGTGGCAGCCGTACCTAATACAAAATACGGCAGTCTTGTATATATAAATATCAATGTTTTTCCACTTTGCGTCAGCATATGGCTGTCTTAAAATCAATTTTGGTCTGCAAATCCAAGCCTCACATCTCAAAATACGGCAATCTTGCATTCACTTGAAAAATCGTCAAAGCGACCACTATACAAGTCTAACATTTTGGGCTTAAAAGAATATATTTCATAATATTTGAAGAAATTATCATATTGTAACGCATGTTTGTACGTATTTGAGTTATCGTTTTCAAATGCATATAGGCAATGAACTATACACGAAATATCTTAGTTTAAAACTTCAAAAATCGCTTTTTCTCAAAACTATAAATTTCAAGTTGTGGCCGTCTTGTTCCAGAGGTGCGATATTATATTATATTAGTACCTATATATATATATATATACACGTAAAAGTATATAGCTGGTACTTACAATATATATTATGTAGTATAATATTGTCTGTCGACATTCCAAAATGTCGTGCAGTAGGTACACGACATATTATATTAACATAAAATTATTACATCGTGCACTCAATGGAAACGTATATATATATATATATTGCTGTTATCCGAAAATTTTGCAGTACATACACAATATAGTAGGTTGGTACTACATATATCAATTTCTCGATATTGAATTAAAACATTTTGCAGTTCTTGGCGGATTTTAAAATTGAAAAAAAAAAAATAAAAATAAAAATTGCCCAACAGGACGCGCGTTATTGTGACGACATTCGACACCGGCCTGCGAAAATGGACAATGACCCGACGACGACGGGCTTGTTCATTAATACAAATTATTTTTGCACAATCATCACCATTATTATCGTCGACCATATAATATTGTAACGTCCATAATGTATAGAGTATCATCCCATGACACGTGCTAAATATTTCGTATGTGTATATGTATATTATACGTGCGTGTGTATCGTTTGATTCGATGACGCGCGTTTGGAAAGAAACGACTTTAAGACATTTATTGATCAGCGAAAATCCTCCGATATTCCGGCGCGAAATCGCATCGGGCCCGAGGACAATGACCGACCGTCTGACGTCGGCATCTTGAGTTTCGGCAGCGCGAAACGAACGAAAATCAAACGAGAATGTATTAAAAACGTTTCCTGTAGCAGACCAAAACCAGAGGCAGTCGCCAAACGCATATACGCAACACGACACACGCGACAATATAATAAATATTACAGTATTGAATCTCTCAGCATACGTGCAATATTATGTTGGTCGCGGTAAACTCGAACACAAGGCTGGGCAAGTTGACGATATTTTTCAACGCGTTAAGTTAAGTTGATTGAAAATAATATAAGTTGAGTTAAGTTAAAAGTTACTCGTATATTTTTTTATTGACTTTTAAAGTTAAAAGTTAACTTCGAAAAAAAAATAACTTAACTCAGTTAAAAGTTAAAATTTCCTAATTAGGAAAAAATTGTCTATACACCCGTATATCGTAAAAGGGTAAAAAGGGTTACACTCAAAAAAAAAACTATTGGAGACTTATTCTACCTGAAAAAGTGTAAACATGTAAAAATAAAAATACAACACGTCATCATTTTAAAACCCATACATAAATAAGAAATCAGAAAATTATTTCAATAAACATTATTATTGTTTGATTCACACTAATGTAGTATAAAATAAGCGGTACCTATCACTTCAATATATTTTCTATGCTGGATAGACATAAATACCAGCCTCCATGTAGCTAAAAAGACCGGGCTCAGTCCAATATTCGTGAACGGCCAACGTCGCGACGTGTGCGTGAGTGGTTAGGTTAGGTTAGGTTAGGTTAGGTTAGGTTAGATTCTTATCGATTGTGTATATGCTTTTGTAAGTACCTACTAAAATTGCGTGTAGGTACCAAAAAGTAAAATCCTCATTCAAAAATTTGCATTGTTCTTCGGGCAAAATTTAACTTAATTTAGATACTTTTGTATAAAGTTAACTTGAAGTTAACACGTTCGTTTTAATAAAAATGTAACTTATTAAGTTAAAAGTTAATCTGAAAAAAAAGTAACGCGTTAAGTAACTTAATTAGAATTAACTTAACTTTTTAACTTAATTATAACTTTTAACTCGTTAATGCCCAGCCTTGCTGTTGAACATAATATATACCTAGGTATACAGAGGGAAAAAAACCATTGACATATTACAGTATATTATATCACTGTATCCATATTATAATCCGTTATCGATGACGATCGGACGTCACGGGAGACCCGGCAAAAGTTTGAATAAACAATAATGACTAGAATCGATTATATTTAGAAAAGCTATAATTTTGAAAATGCACTCGTTTGAATCTGTTTTCATTCGAATCTTCATTTATTGATATAATATGACAGTACATAGAAACTTTATAATTTAAACCACGCGTTTTTTTTTTTTTAATTTACAATATTTTGAATAATCAATAATTAGAATTGATCATTTTTGAAAATGCAAATTTTCAAGAAACATACCTATATACGTTTGAATCTCTTTCACTTGAAACTTAATTTCTTGATGCGAAATTTTACGGAAACTTCAAAAGTTTGAATAATCAAATTCTTGAATCTATCATATTTGAAAAAACTAATTTGAAATGCTCGATTATCTCTGGTTATCATTGGAGTGGATTATCATACTTTATTTACTTTTTATACTTTATTTCAATGATAACTCGCACGGTGTACATTTTAAAGGATACTGAACCAAAATATAACCCGTTGGAATGGTGGAATGATGTTCCCATCAACAATTAGGGCAGAGTTATATTGAAACCATAAAGTAAAATGGAAGAGATTTATAGTTCATCTATGTTAAATACTTAGTGGCGAATCCATGATAATATTTGTGATAACAATTAATGTGGTCTACCAAAATAGCGATCATATAAACGTCTACTCGAAATAAAACCATTTCAAACTTTTTCGATTTATGAACATGTCAATTAAAATGATTGTCGTTTAAAACAAATGACGTTTCAACACTATGATGATTCTATTCAATGTTTTTCAAACTTTTGCTATGCATCCACAAATACAAATACTCGCTTAAAAGTTGATTTAGGGTGACAATAGAATTATATATAATCTGGTCAAAATATTATTTTAGGTAGACCGAGTATTCTGATTCAATAAGTAAGTAAATACTGATGTAAAAATTTTTTTAAATCTATGATATAATATAGATTATGTACATTGATATCATTTTTCGATTAACTATACGATAGAATACTAGAATAATTGAAATTAAGGCCGAGTATATACGTAGGTATACATAGGTATTCATATGATTTTACAAAATTCCTTTAGACTTTTCAGAGGAAACTTTAAAATTTTAAATAGTTTTATATTGGTTTTATAATTATGTGTATATAATAATGTATGTATAGGTACACTCGATTTCTTCAATAACTTTCTTTAGCGTAAAAGAAAACTACGAAAATAATCGAAAATGATTAGAATGGCAGAAACTTGAAACGTACACCGAATATTTACTGTAGCACTGTATTAACGTCATGAAAATTTAAAAACATTTCTAACACGTTTCGATAATTTTAGCCTTTAGGTTTCTAAACACTTTATATACCTGTTGTGTTCATTTATCCGTCCGTCCTTAGTTACTATATATAGTAGGTATATACAATAGTAACGATTGTCGATTTGGTTACTAGGAAGGTATTATTATTCGTTATATAATATTTCTATAATTGTACCATTACATGGTTACGAAGGCCTTGTTGATTTGGTCACTAAAGACATAAATATTATTCGTTTTGTTTTGTATTATTTTTGGTTTATTGTTTAAAATGCGTTCGGAAACCGAGAATTTATCACGCTTGTAGAGCGAGCTTTCCGAATTTGTTTATAAAATTTCGAACTTTCATTTGTTTTGTTGTAGGTAGGTGTTGTACGCTTTTATGGGTAGAGAGAGAGAGAGAGAGAGAGAGAGAGTCGAATAGGATTTTTCGGGTAAAAATAATTGTTTTGATGGGAATTATATTTCAGTTGGTATTTTAAAAAAGGTTAATAATTTTCAATGTTCTCGGTAGTCTTCTAAACGTAAAATAAAACTGCCGAAAGTAACGGAAAACTGCGTAACAAATCAGAAAATAAACACTGCGCCGACCTTCGCTCAAAATCAGTTTTGTTCAAAAGCGAAGTGCTTCGTGCGCCCTAAGTATATACCGACCACGCGTCGAATATTTTCATGTAGTATTTGATGACCAATATATTTTTACTATCAAACACGTCAAATACGAAATGGTCAATGTGCGCGTACGTACTTAAAAATCGCACATCACACCGTTAGTCCGTATAATAATATATAAATAAGTTTTACGATAAATTCGAGCGATGAAAACGTGACCACGTAAATACACGTAAATAATATGTATATTGCTCGGGTATAGTACCTAATATCAGTTGATTGATACGGTATAGTTGCTATATTGAGACTTATATATTATATAGGTGATGTATTATGTCGAAGAGGACGTTTCCGCCTGCTGTAAACTCGGCCTCTCTCTAGGTTTTTTCTTCTTTTTTTTTTTCCCCCCCCCCCCTCGAATGCCTATAATCTGATTATATTC
>JAIPRL010009300.1:0-17960 GCA_025469235.1 Pemphigus obesinymphae | reverse complement strand
AAAATTTAATTGTAACTATTTAGGTACCTATCAAACTTCTGACCAAAAATGCAATGAAACTTAAGAGGCGGTCTGAAGCAGTTTTTTTTTTGGAGGGGGGAGTGGTAAGTGTAAATAAGCAAAAAAAAGTCTTCGCTTTTCAAAACTTCCCGACTGCCTACTAATTTTGCTAATTTATTGTAGTTTTTTTTTTTCAAATTAGTGACCACGACCTTGACCGCTAAAAAAAACCCAACTGTATTTAGTAGGTACATAGTAGGTATACATTTTGTATTAGTAGGGAGCTGCGAGATTGCTATCATGTACATTTATTGTTACTTTAGGGATGACCTGGATGATCTATAGACCTCAATATATTGAAAAAGAAGCTGCCAGCTGGTACTTATCTATAATAACTAAATCATCTATAAATGTCAATACAACAATACCTACTACGTAGTACATATTATTATATAGATTATAACTGAATTACCCGTTGTTGCCCGGTTTTATTTGGTTCTGTTTTAAATATAAAAATACAATCACAAAAATAAGTATTTATTTGACAATGTTAGCCGTGTATAATTCGTGCTTATAATTATGGCGGTTTTTTTATTTAATATTATTTACGATCGTAATTCGATGTCACCGGTATGATTAATTAAGCGCTAGTTGAACGTTTCCGTAACTGATTAAGGGAGTCAGTTTGAGGGCAGAATGATAGCTGATTATTATATGCCGTTGGGCATCCATACTATCTTAATTCGTGGTACCTATGTTACTCATAATATGCTTTTCGTTATCGACGGTCGTAAAGCCCTCCCCCCATCCACCATACACGGTCAGTCTTGAGGTGCGTTCGAATATTCGGAGTTAGAATAGAGTAGTGTAGAGTAGAGTATGAGTTGGGTAAAGTAGATAAGAATGGAGTAGAGTTTAATCACAGAATAAATTGATATCACAGCAATAAATTGATATTCGAACAATGAACAATGTCTTTTGATAAGTGACCCGCGAACACGTTTATAATTTAAAACAAGGATTTTAAGTTTTCTTTATATTAAATAAAACGGAACAAGATGATTCAACAATATTTTTAATATTGTAGATGCAATAGGAAAATCATTGAATAATCTACTACAAACGACAAAAAAATATACTTTTAAACAATAAATTTTAAATTGTGCGGAAGCTGACCAACCCTGATATATATAATTGATAATACCTGAACACACAGCATTTTCTGACACATCATTGCAGAATGAACGTTTTTCAGGACAGGTCTTGTTGCTATATTTTAATGAATCTGTTTGTTCAGGCCGTTTATTTTTCAATATATTTAATATGTATTTATTTAACTGTACTTCATCTAATAAAATGTTGAGTAAAAATGTTTACAAATTATAGTTATATAGGTCTTGGTCCAATATATTTTCTAGTTTAATGAAGAGATTTCAATAAATATCATGTTATTTCATCTGATTTTAAATAATTATATAATCCATCAGGAATGAAAACTTTATGTTCTTGGTTTTTGAACTCTACTGTCACTTGCATGGTGAAAAAGACGATGATTTAAAGATGAACATTTAAAAAGCATGAAAAACCGAAAAAGTAAAAACAATTATTAACAAAATGTTGGTTATATCCCAGAACATATTCTGTGGTTGTATCACATTATATAGGCGGGAATATAAATGAAAATTACTTGTTATCTGTATATGATCAGAATAATTATCAGTAGAGTTAATAGAACCTAGCAATTTCTTTTGGGTAACAAGAGTTAACTCCAGTGAACAACACTAGGTTTTCGAACGGTAACCTTAGAGTTAACACTGATTTCTCGAACGACATGAAATTGACTATAGTTGACTCGAGTTAACTAGAGTAGAGTTTTCGAACTAATGCGCTAGTAATCACGAGATCGCAATAATTATTGCATTATATTATTATTATTAGGTAGGTAGGTGCCAATTGACAAAATGTAAAACTATTTCGTCATGTAAAAATTGTAATATAAATTGTAAATAAGGCTTTGGCGTAAAAAAATTGTGGGAGAGCAAGCTATTTATAATGAAATGGGTGAGGAACATTACAATATATAAAAAAAAAATTGTATTTATTGTTTTTTGCTCTTCTCATTTCACCTAACCTAACGGCTCTGAAATAAGAATTGAGGATAATTATTAATTTTTTTAAATAATATTTAATTGAGGACAAAAATATCTCGGGCCAATATTGTATAAAAAATTTATAAACAATTATGAAAGTTTTTGATTCGGTTAAAAATTGATTTCTGTTGGAATTTCGTCAATAAAAAAAGCGATTAAACTTTGACGAGAATTATAGTATCGAAAGTGTAAATAGGGGAAAGACTAACCATTTGGATTAGTATGAAAGATATACGATAATACTTTAACATACAGTCTAAAAACACGGAAAAATTATATAAAACATGTAAGGCACATAGAAATCCCGGTAATGTAAAAATGATTAAATATTGATGAGAATTATAATACTATCGACCAAATAAAAAAAAGCCAAAACATAAAATATATACACTGCATATTTTAGAATAATATTAAAAGAGTAAACGATTAGATATATTTGGAATATATACAATATACTTCCGACACAGACCGTGGGTATACCTGTTTATTGAACTTTAAACATTTGGCGAGAACAATATACCTAATAGATTGTTTAAAAAACTCCAAATCGAAAATAATACATCTCATACAAAAATAGAAAGTATATAAGAATTCCTATTCTGTTAATGAACATACGAATAGCTATTACTACTGGGAATTTAGGATTACCTATATTAAATGTGACGAAAATTACATAACTAATAGATTAAAAACTGGCAAATAATAAAAAGGAAAAATCATCCTCGAAAAAATGAAAATATTAAAAAAAATTGGTTATAATGATGTACCTATAACTTATAAGATATTCGAACAGAAGGTGGTGTATAAGTGTACACATAAATCTATTGAAATTTATCGACAACTATAAAGTATTTGATTCGGTTGAGTATTGAGTGATCAATCAATTACTAAATGCTGATTTGAAAAAAAAAAATTTAGTACAATCTTTAAATAAATGAATTTTTATATAAAAAAAGTGAAAAATATACGAAACATCCTTCTAGAAATACAATTTTGATTTGAACATCAGGAATTATGAAAAATGTAAAAACATTATTTTTTAGTATGATGTTCAGTGATCGATAGAATATTGGCTACTAAATCGAATGAAAAAAATAGTACTGCAGCCTGTGCCGTCAGAGTAATGAAGAAATAATCATATGTTTAGGCATATGTTTATATGTTTATAATACTCTCTAATTACTAATTATTGTTATATTTTTAATAAACACGCAATTGAATTTCTATAATTGATAGTTGTGGTTTTCCAGATAACTACATACTATATAGTGATACAGATACAGATACTAGTGATGAACACCTAATTCGGATCAATCCATTTCCGGATAACTAATCCGGATCGATCCGGATTGATAAATATACTATAATCCGTTTAATCCGGATTAACGGATTACTCGCCAAATCCGGATTTTGAGTTTTCTTACTATTGAATAGCTAAATGCCTAATAGCCATTACCATTGATTATAGTATATTATAGATGCAATACAAAAAATCGGATACCTATGTAAAACCCTGTTTGTTGTGTGTTAGTTGGTTCGGATATCGTTGAAATCGCTAGTAGAGGGCGACGTCGCAACGGTTGGCCGTATTAGGTACTCGGTATTCGGTCGTCGTGCGAAATTATAAAAACAGTTTTATTTCTATTCCAAAGTTTAAAAACTTTGCGATTAATTAGTCGGCCGTCAAAATATAACAATATGAAATATTATTTGCTTCTATTCATATTGCTTTCGCTATCTATCGGGCGGTTATTCTCGAGCAGCTCGTTCTATATTATGGTAAACTATATTATAATATAATAACGGATTGGATCCGAAATTTACAATCCGGATTGAAGGATTAGATCTGAAATCCGGATTATATATCAACATTCCGGATTTACGGATGGGATCCTAAATCCGGATTGAATCCAGAATCCGGATTGTATATTTTAATCCGGATTACGGATTGCTCAAAGGAATGCTCTGCAGCACCAATACATACATAATAATTACCTACTATATATCAGAGATGAGCAACTCAAAGTAACTACAGGGCAAATTTTTACAACTTAAAATGATTAACTACTGGACAGACATTAAGTTGATTTTTTATTATCGTTTCTTATCGTTTCAGCGTCTTTCGCTCCGTCGTCTTATCACCCCGAAATCCCAAAATCGGAATTTGCGACCTTTTGCCGTCGTTTTTCAATGCCGTAGAGGTCGGAATCGGATTTCCCGGACGTTTTCGACTGAAAACTTCTTAGTCTACGAGGTTCATCTCTGTACGACCGAGACATTCGTTCCCAATATGTTTAGTTATCTATATTATGCATAGATAATAAAGGAATGGATGGGCCATCCCTATACCTAATACACGGAGCGTTGTGTGTACGAAGAGCATATACGTTACCACAATGGTAACTGTAGTTTAGTGATTGTGGTAGTATTGATACTTGAATGATAAGTGATAACCCAGTAAACCGTTCAAATTTCAAAATATATTTGACCATTATGTTAGACAAAAATACTTACTATTTGACAAGCGATATTATTTATATTTTATTATGTAATTTATAATTTAATTATGTTTATTGTTCATGATTATAATTTATTTTATCAATATTTTATACATGTATTATCATTTATCAATAATAAATTTCTGTAACCGTGACCACAACCATGACAAAATAGATAGGTATGTCAGCAACAATACGAATTTTAGTCCCATGTGCGCATTCCCACTTTTTCCCATATATTTGGTTCTCCGTTTTTCGTTCAATTTTATGGTGACAGCTTGGAAATGCATGCTCGATATAATTCCTATTGTAACCAATGAGAGACGGAGAACTTAATACACGGTAAAAAGTAGGGATACTTCACAGAGATGTGCGTATCACAATGTTGCTGACATACCTATATATTTTGTCATGTATACACCGTAGTACCGAATTGTGGATTTACTTTTTAATAAACTTATAATGAGTGATATCCATCAAAACTAAAGGATTGTATGTATAAAATTCAAAAAAGTACCAATATTGATTTATTCTACTAAATAACCTTTTTTAAGTAAATAGTATTCATTCAATATAAATATAATAAAACAATATTGTTCCTATATTGAATTTTATTGTTCTTAATATTTGATATAACTTCTGTACAACATAAAAATGTATGTGTATTTGCTGTAATTGCTATCTAGTGAAAAATCTAAAAACTAATCGCGTAATAACAAATAGAACATAGTACTTTTGATTAACACCATTTGCGCATGGAACAAATAATTGAATTATTACCTTTTATTGCAAAGACACTGCAAATGAACTTTTAATAAAACCACGGTCACATAGTTTGATAGCCATGGATAATACCACAAAACCACGGTTTAAAATATACTATACGTGACGTGCTACGTGCGACAAAGTTGAGAATTTGAGACGTACCTATATAGAAAAATTACTTTGATTAATTTGAGATCGTTGTTACTTCATTTACCTACCTATTAATTCTTATACTTTAGCGTTTAAAATGTAATGTGGTTTAGAATGTGAATATATCGGTAAAAACTATTAATTATTAATAAAAGTAGAATACATTGTATACAAATTAAGTTCACTATTATGCAATTATGGAAATAATCATCGTGTTTAAATTAATCAACTAGGTACCTAAGCATCGAAGTTGTTTTGGTTTTCATCACATTCAAGTTACCTATGTATGAAATTGATGTTTGGATGTTTACGATCACCTTTTCAAAATGGTTTTATATTAATTAATGAGTAAGTAAGTTGATTTTTCTATTATTATTATAGTTTGAAATTTGAATAGGTATTAACAATGCGTTAATTTAACCATGATGAACAACTATAAAACGGGCAGTGTTTGGAACGTTAACTTAAAAATTGAATTCATTCATATTCACGTTCAATACATAAAAAATTAACTTGTTCACGTTCACGTTCAAATTTATTTAAAAGGAACACGTTCACACTCACGTTCTTTAAAATAATGAATGCGTTCATATGGTCGTTCATTAAACCGATTCATAGAAACTATCGTTTTCATTTTATAGCAAACCCAAGGAAATTGGACTTTTAAGTATTATATTTGAATCTAATAAGGTGTATAGAAAAATTTTAATATAGGTATTTTAATTTTATTTGAACGGCTTGAAAATCATTCAAATTCCTTAAAAATATGAACGTCGTTCACGTTTACGTTCTATTTGACAGAAACGAGCGTCATTCACAAAATATTAACGTGAACACATGAACATCGTTTTTTCCAAACACTTTGAATGGGTATGATTAACTGATCAAATCTTGTATCCCAGCACATGGCATTTGAATTTCTATCATTTTTTTTTCGAATCAAATTTGTCATCAACTTTTTATCGATTAATTTAAAGACACGAGTATTGATACAAATAAATTAGTTGGGTGACTATGTATGATTGATTTAATATACCTATCTATGTGCAAAAAAATTAAATTATCTAGGTAGGTAGGTAATAAGTCACTACTATTAATACCAGGTAAGTAAATAGTACTTTTAAAACCAATCATTTTTGTAAATAATACCAGGGACTTGAAATATCCATCAAATATTTTCTGTCGTACCCACTATAGGTTCTATCTGTATATTGATATCATTTTCAAAAACCTTTGACCAAATTTTGGTAATTTATAAAATAATTTGAATTTTTATTATGAACCTATACACTATTTTGGATAGAGTAGGAGTCGAGGAAGAGTTCTCAGGTAGAAAATGTATTCCCCATTCCGGAGCATACTCCTAAAAATATTATTTGTTATAGATTTGAATTTCATTAAAGTATTTGTGCCTGGAATAATATTTCCACTTACTCGATGATGGAATTTTGAATATTTATCTGCGAATTGGCATAGAATTGGATTTCAATTTCAACACTATTGAGGCATTAATAAGTATTGTAGCAATGTATTATAGAAATCATTTGTATACTAAGAATACTGTTGTAGGTTAAAATATAATATGATAGTAAATCATAAATTCTATCAGTGTTTGACAAATAATTTATTGTCTATTGAGTACAGTACATAATTTTGTTGACTAGTATTATGAATAAAATTATAAATTATACCTTGAATATATATTTTAAATTTCTTTCAGAGCATATATAAATACTTATATCTTTGTTTTCCAGTGTCATAATACCTATGTCATTAATAAACGTGTTTTAATACATAAATGGTTTACTACTTTGAAGTATTATATATTTTAAGTTATTTCAATGAGAATTTGTAACTTTATTTATTACATAGTTAATAATGTATATAATTAAATCAAAATGATTTCTTTAGTTTTAGTCTGCACAATTCAGAGTATAATATTATTATAATGTCAAAAAAAAATATCAAATATAGATAATTCATGTGGGGAGTCAGTGAAATGGTTATGGGACGTTATACATTTTGGTTGCTTGACTACTACTGTCAGCTTCAAGAAATACGGAGTACAAAGTGAAAACTAATGTAAAACCTTATTTTAAGCATATAATCAATACAATTGAGCAGTTGTATAATTACTTTATTTAAACAATGTATTTACATTAAAATAGTCATACTATAATAATAAGTTCGAGTTTTAAAGGAACGTTCATTAGCTTATATTAATTTTTACATTTTCATCAATTCACAATGTTTTTTATTCATTGTATAAGTCTAACATGTTTTAGTTTTATAGTATACAAAATTTATAAACTCGAATAATTAAGAGTTACAAAATTATATGACGGTCCATATCTTTTTACTTTGGTTTGTTATATTAAAAGTACCTATAGTTATAGCTTATAAGTAGGACCTGGATTTAAATGCATATTTGCATGTTTTTTTTTAAACCGTCCAAAACGTAGTTAGACAAGCTACAAGTTTGAATTATAGTCAATATATCTGAAATACAAAATTTTATATTGCATATTTTGCCATTGTTTTACATGTACTGTATATTTCTGTGTTTACGAATTTTTAATAATAATATAGATTGATTATAAATGCATATTATTAATATTTTGATCATATTTATATTCCAAACAAATATTTACTGTATATTTTAGGATACATGTGACACAAGTCTTATAATTATTCAAGTATTTCAAAAATTTTGTTTCCTTATTTTATTTTTGTATAATATTATAAATACAGTTGTCACTATCTATACTCGTACAACTTTCCATATAGCCACCCGCATTTCAGGAAATCTGTTATCGGTACTAGTGGTTGTAATCTGTATACAGAGTAAGTATACATTTTTGTGAACCATACTTTAGTCTTGCATACTATTTATTTAGTCTATGTGCTTATGTGCTTTTATACAAACATTTTAAAAATAATAAAAATACAAGAAAGTTTTTTTTTATATTTTTATTTTAAAAGGCATATTTCTACAAAATAAGAGCATAAATGTATACCTATTTCTTAGGTTTATAAAGCATATAAATCTGAGCCCTACTTATAAATAATAGTTAACAGTGTTTGAAAAAGTTTATTATAATAATTAAAATTTTGTTTGCATCAAATTTTATTAATTGCTTACAATAAATGTTTATAACATTCCTATGATTAAAAATGTATGCAATAAAGAAGTTCAGTCAATTTTTATTTATAATTTTATTGTAGATTCATAATAAATATAATATTATTTATTTATATCAATTAACATTATACCATTTTATTCTATACTTCTCATACTCCTCTCTATATAAATAGAGAGAAGTAAATAATAAAAATACATAATAAAAGTTGTAATAGTCATAAATAATTATGACCATTACAACTTTTATTTCTGCACTTTATATTGCAAATTGCCTTGGTGCCACAATAAAAAAAACTAATATATGAGACAGTTAAAATATGCTATGTTGTTTTTTGATTATTTTGAATCATTTTTCTTGTTTTCTTGATTTTCTTGTCAAGATTATGCTATATTATGTGTTTAATTATCTACTTAAAATAATTTAATTATTATTATTTTTTTTTTGCAGTTATTCAGATTTCAGACAGTTTAATTCTGTTGTTATTTTCTTTCTGAACCTGACTTAACTTAAATCCATTGTTTACAATAGTAGTGTTTTTCTTTTTAGTTTATTGTTTTAAATTTATTTTTCTTCAATTTCGGGTAAGTTTTGATTTAAGTTATTAGTTCTATGTTTTTTTTTTTTTAAAGTTGAGGTAAAAGTTCAAGATATTGAGGTTATTCATTTGTAGTACAGTAGAATCTCGGTAATCCGACAGATATCAGACTCAAGTGTTGCCAGATTAACGAAAACGGCGGATTAATGGAGGTTCACATAAAAACGCATTTTTACTTGTATTAAAAAATAAATAACCTTATTGTATTTTATTAAAACATATAAATAATATTTTGGTTTTGAGTTACTTGTAGAATTATTTATGGATATAAATAAAAACCCAATTTCTATAAAATAATTTGTTTTTAATTAACAAATACGTATTTCGAAAAACAATGTTTTCGTCTTCAGTGTTAAACAACTACTCCTAACTATAATATATATTACTAACAGTAGTTGTTTAACACTGACGATAAATACATTGTTTTCGAAATACGTGTTAAATAAAAACAAATTATTTTGTAAAAATTGGGTTTTTATTTATATCTACATATAAATATTACATATATACTATGTTGAGTTGATCTTTTGATGGGACAGGTTTAAAAAAATTATCAATTTGTTTTTTGTTTTTTTAGTAAAATTTTTTTTTTGTTTTTTGTTAAAATATTGGTTAATATAGAAAATTATAAAATTTATGAACTACTCACTTTTCTATTAATAATAAAAATAAAAATATTAATATTATATATTTATACCTAATTTATATTATATAAAAGTAATAGAACCCCCCCCCCCCAGATTTTAGTTATTTGAATCGGTGATTGTAAAAACCACATTTGTCAGTACATAAACAGTACATTTTACAGGAGACACGAAAAATTATTTTTTAGTTCGTACAATTTTTTTTGGACTAATAAGTATAAGATTAAAAAAAAAGTTCTTATAAAAGGAATAAATAATTGGGAAAATTTCGAAAATATGAAAAATGCTCTGGAACTACATAGATATTTAAAGAAAATATGAAATCTGAACATGTGTGATGTTTTTTATAATATTCTTTTCTAACACAGATAATGCTCATTTTAGCACAATATTTAGTTGAAATTTGTGAACTTGATCTTAGACAATTATTAAAAGTAAATTTTTCAGTTTATCCCCCATCCCCCTCCTCACATATACATATTTTTATCATATTGATAATTCGTACTTTCATCAACAAGTATGTTTTAAAGTTTAGCTAGAAGCATTTATTTAAACTTCAGAAAATAAAATTTTCACATAAATCAAGTTTAAATATAGGTAAACACTACCTATCTGGAAAAATGTATAATGATTATAAAGTTAAATATCGTCCAACCAGTAGTTTTTTACTTCTCCTCTTTGATTTTTCACAATATACATCATGTGTGGTTTTTACAACACACTGGAATTTCAGACCTCATATTCAAACCATAGAATACCTTATACTTAATACTTTTGTTTAAACACACAAGGAACGGTCGGACAAATTATTGTGATTTTTACACCTAACACGCGTCTATTCCAGTAGACTAAATTACGGTGATGGGGGGGGGACGTTTTCACCAAAAATGTGACAAGTGTCGTTTTTATAATCACCAATTCAATTAGTCGTTTTGCAAAAGTTTAAAATTTAAAATTCTCGTAAAAAATTATAAAAATAAATTAATACGAACAGTTTCCGAGGAATTAAATTCTGAGAAAATTGTCGAGTGAATTAGATGAGAGGTCGGGGGCATAATATTAAATTTGAGTATTTAAAGGAACGCAAATTTTAGTAACAGTAATTACTAATTTTGCGTTCCCACTGCGAACGATCGAATACCATATATGCCCTACACACAGTTATATATTAAGGTCGTCTTTGGACCCTAATTGGATTAAAGGTCCTGGTACGTGTATATATAATGCAGGACACCGTCGGAATTCGTTCAAACGCTGGACGCAGGGTCGCAAAAAGGACAATATATGCGGGTGCTTTTTGAACGCAGACAATGAACGATGGTTAACTCGAAGTAAATTTCTATACCTAATAATATAATAATACCAAATTAAACGGAAGCGCGTAGCAGTTCATGACATAAATGCAAAAACCCCGTTCAAAACTGAAGCCCCAAGTATACATATAAATATATATATATTATTCCGACCCAATTACGTATTATCGATTTTGTACGTCGATTTTAGAGGGGAGCGGTTTCCAGGCGTACAAATTATAATGTATTATCATAGACGAAAATAGACTTAAAGACTTTTCGAGTCTTTAGAGGACGCAACACCAATAATTTTTCAATAGAAACTTGCGTTAGAATTTTTTCTTTTTATTAAATTTAAAAAGAAATCAAAATCTATCAATTTAAAAATATTTGAATATATTTTTTAATTACTTTATAAATAGTCACCATTTATTATTGGTTGTGCGATCACAATATTTGTTAAAAAAATGTGTTTACTAATTTTTTTTTTTTACAAACTTTGTATAATATATATTATATATACATTATATAATACATTATAATATATGTATATATATACATTTTTACACATTTCATGAGCTATTGAAAAAAATGAAAAAATCTATATTTTAACGACTTATAAAACGTGTAAAAATTCGTATATCAAAATCGGCTCCATCAGTTGTTAGACAATATCATTTGCTATAATTTGTTTTTTGTTTCGTATTTCTAACATGTTTTGTAAGTTGATAAAAATGCTAATGCAAGTTTTTCATTGAAAAACTTTCTATGTAGCGTCCATATTTTCTTTATTTTGATTCTTTGATGTTAATGATCTTGGTTCAGTGTAAAGATACACCGGTTTAGTTAGAAATTCGTGGCTTTAATCGGTTTACCCTCTCCGTAATTTTTATTATCAGTTATAACACAAAATTCGTGTTTATATGTTATTATTTTACGAATTTTGGGACATTAGGTATTAAAAATATATACATAAATATAAATGCCTCTTCAATACACTTATCACTCAGAATTAATTATTCAATGTGAAAATTTATAAACGGTAATGTAATAACAAATAATAAAAGGGGAAGTCAAGTTTGGAGTGGGGACAGATTAGGATCAGTATTATTATTATTTTTTAATGACACCAGTTTACGCAAACGAATTTCTTGTATTTGGTCAGAATTTAATCTACCGACACCCTTCCCTCTATTATTTGGCCCTACCTAACGCACTAGAAAAAGCCGAGAATTAACCAAAATATGTATACATTTTTTAATTACCCGAGCAACGCCAAAATATTATGCTGGATTTTCTAAAGGTTCGATGTATTATACAGACATTAAACAATTTTGAGTAAAATGACTGTCTA
This sequence comes from Pemphigus obesinymphae, assembly GCA_025469235.1. Classification (NCBI taxonomy): domain Eukaryota; kingdom Metazoa; phylum Arthropoda; class Insecta; order Hemiptera; family Aphididae; genus Pemphigus; species Pemphigus obesinymphae. The sequence goes on along the minus strand of JAIPRL010009300.1, from coordinate 5,369 downwards.
ACAATATTGGCGAATGTTTAAAATTTAAATACATATATTTTAATAGCAATTTACAAGTCGCAGCACTACTTTTAAATGTTATATACCTATTCGCGATATTTGTTCAAAAACACGTATTCGAAAAACAAACAAGCGTTTTATAAAGCTTTAAATAGGTACCTATTGAAAGTTGGCATTACGCATATATATACTGTTAACAGAAATTTTCAAAATGTATCCAACAATAAATTCGTATTGATTTGTTGAAATTCGTTGAAGCTCTTTTTAAAATATATTAAACTTTGTTCTTTATACAGAGTTCACAACTAGCATTATAAGTACATAATCTATTAGAAAAACGTCAAAACCCATCCAATCTGTAATAATTGTTGAACGCAGAATAGTTTAAATGAATTAAATAATTACATTTAATTAGAGTAACGTATATTTAATTTCTAATAAAATTGTCAGGCCTTAAAACCCAAAATTACTCTTTTTAGGACTTAAAAACCTAAAATAATAGCCTAAAATTGCAAAAATAATTTAAAATACTTAAATCAACGTAAATATATTATTAAATTAAATATTCTTATATTTATATAATATATTTATTTCTTCGTAATTTTTTTAAGTCGTATTTTTACCGTTTTTTCTTTATTTTTTGGTAGTTTTTCCTTATGCATTATAAAACTATTGAGAAAATCGAAAAATGATTTCTTTACAGTACTGGATGCAATTTTCTATCGGAAATATGTTAAGCTTGTAAAGATCGGAGCACTCCTTCTGGTAGAAAATTTGTTAATAAAGAAAAAGAAAAAAGAAACTTCATTGTAAAACCACTAGCTCTCTCGCTACACTCAGAATTTAAAACAATGACCAAAGAATAACGGGGATTTATGGTGTTTAAACTTATATATAGAAACATAAAAGTAAAGTGTACGTATAAAATACAAATGAAAAAACACTTTTTGACTCCCCCTCTCAGCGTTTATCTAGAACTGCCACTATTAAATATAATTACTGTATATCAAATATTAATCTACCCCATTCCTCTCTAAAGATTTAGGTATACTGTTTGATTCCAAACTACTTTTCAATTCACATATAATATGAGCAATCCAAAATAAAGCTCTATGTGTTTGGTATGATTAAACATAATTGCTCCGAATTTAACAGTATCTTCACCTTCAAATGTCTATATACCTCTCTCATCCGTTCTTGGATATACGCCATTAATTTGGAATAATAATAACATTGCACACAGTAACCAACTCCAACAAATCCAAAATAAAGTCCTTCGCTTTATATGTTATAAATCTAATATTTTTAGAACCCCCACTCTGATTACCAAAACATTTAAGGAATCCTAATCATGAAATCAGTAAAAGCACGTTGAATTACTACCTACAACAACACTTTTCTCTACAAACTACTAAATAATGAGATTCATAACTGTTTTCTATTAAGTTTTATGAACGTTAAAATTAATAACTTCAACATTCGTAAAAATAATTTATTTTATATTACTCATGCTTCCCAAAATTATATGCTAATAAATAAATTATATTTATATTTATTTTATAAGGGCTTTGGAGGTTATAAAAAAATTAATATTAAAAAGGATAACATGTTGTTATCGTAGACTTCTATGATTTATAATCATATTATGAAAAATCGTTCAAACAATGTAACTTTTGGAACATTTGTCGGAACGTTTTACAAACACACAAGTATGTAAGCTAATTTTTTAACCTTATATATTTTTTAAAGATAATTTTGTATAGAAAATATTGTTTTAGTTTAATATTGACAATGTATTGATATTAAAATGTGTTTATTGATTTATCTGAAAAATTACAAAATTAAGTTGGACATACTATTCTTACTATTTCAATATAGGTACAATATAACAAGCGGTTATTTTTATTCATAATATAAGATTTTTTATGTTATTTACATTACTATAACTAAACAAGGATGCCCACAGGGAGGCCATGCCCCCCGATATTTGAGCCAATGTTTATATATGATGTATTTTAATAAATATTTTTAAAAGTTTTTTTTTTTTCAATAAAAAATCATTATTTATCTAAGTCCTCCACAAAATAATTATTCTTAACAAATGTGATTTCAAAATTGTGAACATTTTATAAAAATAATGGTATTTGAAAAGATATTAAAATATAACTGATACGTTTATGTACTATATTAATGCAAATTCGAATTGATGAATTATTTCAATGATTCGCGAGAAAACCACAAAAGGTCACGATTGATTCAATATAAGCTACTCTCTCCTATATATTACTTGAAAAAATCGTCAACCCTCAACACTGATTATTGTCTTTATTCTATCATTCTATAAAGTTCAGTCATTATTAGGATCCCATTCATCACCTCCTTAAATGAGCATCAAACCCACTCCTGCAATATGGCCTACTTTTAAACACATAATTTTATATTTTAGTGTTGAGTTACTTGTAGAATTATTTATATATATAAATAAATACCCAGTTTCTACAAAATAGTTTGTTTTATTTAACAAATACGTATTTCGAAAACAATGTTCTCATCTTCAATGTTAAACAACTACTAAGTCGTTCGGCGCGTATACATTCCCTTTTTATAGAACAGATGCCGTTATCTATCGATGAACCCCAGCCTTATGGCCACATAGTTATCGATCGATAAGTCATACCGATCATTTCAATGTTTTTATAAATTATTTTGATAACATTTTAATAAGTTATTTTGTAGTGGATTTAGATCCCAATTTAACAAGTTATTTTTATTCTTTGACATTTCTATTGCTTCTCGTATGTTTAATTCTTGATTATTTTTCACTTGTTTTAATATTGTATTGTATGTATGTACCTATTATAGTTTTCCTCTAATACGTATTCTGCTATTGGTGATTTGTTTGTTTCTTGATTTTTAATATTCCTAATGTGTTCTTTAAACCTAATTCCTATGTTTCTTCTAGTTTGTCCTATGAAACATTTTTCACAAAATTCGCATTGGATTTGGTAGATTCCTGATTTTTCTGTTTCTTTTACTTTGTCTTTGGTATTTCCTCATAGACTCATTATATTGTTGTTTTAATGACACTATACAAATATCGTATATTTAAAAAATTTTCGAGATTTTATTTGAAATGTGTGATATGAATATTATGGCTGCTCTTTTATTATTATTTTTTGAATTTTTTTGTTCTTAAGTGCTGATATTTCTAATGTTTTTTCGCCATTCTTGTTTCTTTATTAGTTTTAAAATCATTTCTTTATCGAATTAATTTTCGGGAAATTTTTGAAATCAAAATGGAAGGGAAGGTATATAGAGGAAAATAGAGGTGAAATTCGAAATTGTATCGGACGCCACAACCGAAATCAATATAATGTAAATTCGTAACAATCGTCCTCGAACGATTTCATTGTAATAGCCAATATGTATAACTACTCATGCAGTGACGTGGCGTGGGTATAAGCAGTATAAGCGTTGCTCACATTGAAACTTTGAAACAATTTGCGTGTTTTTAATTTTATACTCGTAATATTATGTATAAATTACATTAATAATTGTATATATTATATTCCTATATAATTTCTTAATAAACAGTTTCTTTATCGATGCAATTTTGACCAAATAAAATTATTTTATTATTTATAGTTAAAATCACGGACCATTATTAGATATTGGACTATTGGACTGAGATATTATACACAATATTACGGACGGCTATATTGTATTGGAAATATTTTATACGGGACAGAGATTTTACGGAATGACAATGTACGGCAACTATTATTTTTGAATGATATTTATGTGAAAATTAAAACGTTGAATTATATTTCTTTGAAAAATATTTATTGGAACGGACATTTCATGGAATGATACGATCTGGGACAAACAATGATTGGAATTAACACAGTGCTTAACAATAATTGCTTGGAACGGACATTTCTTGGAATGAATACAGTGCTTAACGATAGTTGCTTGGAACAAACATTTCATGGAATGATAAGGTTTTAAATCATAATTGAATGGAATTACATAGTATTGACTATTGAGCAATCATTGCTCGGAACAGACATTTATTGGAATAGGTTTATAGTATCTACTATCTGTGTATGATTAGAGGTTAATTGACATGAGCACATTTGTCGTTACATGGTGTAGCCAAATGTATGTCAAATTTTATCACAACCCCCTTTTTTATTAAAATTATCAATACTCGTTAGCATAGATAATTATCTATGATCATTAGTGATTCAAACTGAAATACAAGTTTTAAATCAATTTTTATCAATCAATTTCTTGTAGAATAATAGAATTTCAATAAATGTATTTTCCAAATATTGTAATTTTAGTAAATGTATGTCCCATGTATTATAATTCCAATAAATGTCTGTATCGGTAAAAATATGAAAATTACAATATATGTTCGTTCAAAGTATTGTCTTTTTAATACATTTCTGTACCAAGTATTGTAATTCCGCAATATGTCTGTACCATGAAAAAATAAATGATTTTCAAAAAATGTCTGTTCAGAGTAATGTAATTCCCACAATTGTCTGTCCCGTCTAATATATTTCAATCAATTATAATTCCAGTACATTATTTTCCAATAATAATTTTTCCAAATATTGTTTAATTATTCGATTCCATAATATGTCCGTTCCAATGTAAATCATTCCAGTAAATTGTGCTTTCCCCAATATTACATAATAATAATACGTCATGGACCATAATGGTAGCTGCAGCTGTGTAGTCGTAGAAAACAATACCATCTAATTGTCACTCATGCTGCTGGTACTCGTGTAAGCGATTTTGATTCCCTTTCCTATTACTACAACGTTATTATGCCGAGTTCACACTATATTGCAATTTCTTGCATTTTAGACTTGCTTGCAATATATATCATGCAAGAATACGCATAGTAATACGTAAGTGTATGTTCACATATATGCTTGTATATTTTTAGTCTTGTCTATGTATTTAAATACTATTTAGTTTCAAAAGTGATCTGATCGCGAGTAGAAGTTTTGTATTTTTTTTAATTTTTAACGAGACTGATGGATCCAACAAAAAAAGGAGTACTTATTATTTGCGTTATGCTTCGCAAAGAAATCTTAAAAAAGAAGTAAAAAGCACCAAAAAAAAAAAAAAAAAATTGTGGGTTCCACAATGGATTAGTAGAAGAAATAGTGTTGGAACATCGAATAGTTTATGTTTTGAATTAAGGCGGCTCTCTGCGGGCGTGTTTTAAGGGGTTATTGTATAGGCAATTTTTGAACAATGTGAAAATGCCGTGTATGTGTGTGCGTGTGTAAATTAACATTAGTGTGTGTAAGCCCCGCATAAATAGCGATAACAAAAATAATTACCGTGGT
>JAIPRL010009299.1:0-17965 GCA_025469235.1 Pemphigus obesinymphae | reverse complement strand
GAGGCGTTTTTTTAAATATGAATTTTCGATTTCGGTATGATTAAATGAAATTTCCATATTTTACAAATTGTTCACTTGTGTATATCTAAAGCGGAAATTTATAATTCGAAAAACGCCTCTATTAAAACCTAGAAAAGATCTCAAAGAATCTTATGCTCTTTACAGAATTAAAATTGGACGAGCCAAAGTCTCACAATTTTGTCACAGCGAAAACAGCTTTCTGTTCAAAAAGTGATTTAATATACGATCTTATTTTCATTATTTTTACACTGACAATTCATATTTAACCTAGACGGATATAGATACAAGCCCAAGGAGTGTATTTATTAATTTATTATTAGCTTTATTAACTTCAATGACCTCTCTAACTGCATAATTCTGAATTTAAAATTTTATCATGTACGATAAATTGCCTATATAATACTCCTTAGAAAATAACCGACTCGAACCCCCTTAGTTCTATCTCCCGCATCTTCTTTATTTATCCCCACCTTCCTCATTTCATTCGCTTTCACATTCCCCCCTCTTTTTCGGTCTTCTTTGGCACCTCTTTCCATCAACATTCATTTCCTATATTTATAATCTTACTATCTCAGTCTTTTCCCTCCTTAATACATGTCCGAGCCATCTTAATAATATATTTTCCCTCGTTTTGTCAACCATCGAAGCTACGCCTAAATACTTTTTATATACCTACTCATTCCTTATTTTATATTCTCTAGTTACTCCACTCATCCACCTTAACATTCTCATCTCTGCTACACTCATTCTCTGTTCTATCTCCTATCTACTGTCCAACATTCTGTTCCATACATAATTTTGTCAGTTTCACCACTGTTTTATAAAATTTATCTTTTAACCTAATAGGGATTCTTTTATAACAAAAAACACCTGGCGCTTCTCTCCACTTCATCCATTCACACTTAATCTTGTGTTTCATATCCTCTTCGAAACCCCTATCCTTCTGTATAACGGACCCTAAATAGTAAATACTTGAATCTCTCAACCTCTCCCACTATATCCCCACTCAACTTTATTTCTAGTCTTTTCCTATTCCCTCTGTGTTCCCTTTCACCAAAATCATGGTATAAATAGGGTAAAGGCCCTTACCCCATATTTCATACTCTATATGTTCTGTTTTACTCTAACTTAACTAATTCTTAGTCCTTTACTTTCAAGAGCTTCCCTCCATTCTTCACGTCTACTATTCACTTCCTCACAGAAAAATAAAATAAAATTGTACGTACCTAGGTATACAACACTTCACCCCGGATTTTTTTTAATATAGGTAGTATAGTTTTCTAAAATATTTATTTTCATATAATATATTATATCTATATAGTTGTATATTTTGGTTACCTCCCTAACCCTGAATTCTTTTTTGCATGTGGTTGATACCAGTTAATATATAGTTACTTATTAATATTTTATAGAAAACATTTGGTAATTTATAAAACTTTTTACGTTATACACTATACAGTAAAAATTGTGCTAATATCATAACTAGCTATATATTATATATATATTATAATAGCTAAATAATAATTATGAAATACAATAATTTATTATAATATTGCTTGAAACAAATATTTTTTTCACTAAAAATCATTAACTTGTAATCTGCATTTTCGACCTTTGTACTGTATTACAGGGTAAAAAGATAAACATAACTTAATCGTACTTAAATTAATTTAGTACTCGTCGTATTTTAATTTATAAAAAAAAAAATTTATAGTACCTGTAACATTGTTTATATAATATATAATATAATCAATTATAGTACTTATGATTATTTATTACCTATTAGCATTGATTAGGTATATATATTATATATATATATATATTAGTCGGTTGGTATCATAGACGTAAACCACGGACTAAGATACTAGTCTAGTACTAGTACTGACGTAAACTTAAACCTTTTATTGCGCCGTTTGTATAGGTATAGGCAATTTAACCTACATGTTTACCATGACAGTTCTTATCACTAGGTGTCCTTAAGGAATATTCTCCAGCCAGACATAATGCGATTTTAGCAAGCGATTCAATGTTCACCGTTCAGTATATAAATTAAAAATAAATCACAATGTTTTAAGTTTTAACAGTAATGGTCACAAGCTCATACGCGTGTACGTATGTACGTATATATGTATGTATGTATGCGTGTGTTTATATGGTAAAGAGATTGAATGATTTACCATCATATGAAAACCATTATTTTTAGTTATAAGTTATAACACTGATTAAATTGAATAGTTTCAAGAGTTTATAAAATGCCCCTTAAAACTCCTTCTTTTAATAAAAAATTAATAAATGCAATTTCCCTAAAAAACCCTATATGGGATCCTACACATAAATTGCATAAAAACCGAAAAGTTATCCATAACTTATGGCAGGAAATTGCAGATGAACTCCAATCTGACCGTAAGTACTAAATCTCCAATAATAATTTAAAATAGTCCTACCTAATTAAATTTTTTATTAGTTTTCAGGTGTTTATTTGTTAAAAAAGTTTATAAATATTTTATAAATGAAACATATATATATTATGTACTTATAATAGTTCACATCAGTGGTGCAAGAACTATGTTTGTGGTACCTATGTAATACACGAAAACTCACTAATATGTTTAAATATAATAATTGAACAAAATGTCCAAGAAAGTGTGAAACCATTTAAACATAAAAATATATGTGAAAAGTTTAGTACTTCATAGTTTTTTTCTTTATAAGCTCATATAGGACATATATATATATATATTTATATGATTTATGTATATCATTTACTTAAAAATGTGCGTGTGTATACCTATATATGTTGTAATAACATATTTACAAAGTTAATAATTAATAAAAAAAAAGGAATAACTACAAACAAAAATTTGTGTACCTACTTGATGACTGATACCTGTATCAAGTAACCTTTGAGTTTTATTTATTACCTATTATAGGTATGTTACAAATTAATTATGCATGTTTATATTGATGATTGTTTATTTTATTCGCGGGGCAAAAGTATAACTTTTATCTGTGGGCAACAGCCTCCTCTGTCCATCCTTCTCTTACACCACTGATGTAGATTTAAAATAATATTATAAAAATAACAATAATTTAGGTAGGTACCAACAATTAATTTTTATTGACAGTAAAATTCTAGCTTGAATGATGACTGGGTGCCTGTCTTAAATGCTAAAATACAAAATGATTGATAAAATACTTACAAATGACATTTAAAAAAATGCTTGTATAAAGTATGAACGATAATTATTATTGTTTTAAATAACTTTTAAACAAAGTAATACTATACCTAATGAATATGATACTGTAAGTAAACGCCTACAATTTTAAATTATAATTGTAAATGGTGTATTAAATTACAGAAAATAATTTAGATACAACAAAAATATATGTATTTGTTATAGTAACGTAAGCATCATTTTGTTAAAACTTGTAAATACTTGTTCTACACATGTCATTATTTGAACTCCTGTTAAGCAGGATTCTGAGGAAGTCGTTGGTGGGCAATGAAAAAAGGATTACTAAAGATGTATGTGAACGTAATCAAAGACATGTATGAAGGGGTGAGTACAATACTGAGGAGTCTGTGTGGAGAATCTGAGAATTTTAGGGACAAAGTGGGAGTACACTAGGGTTCAGCATTGAGTCCTTACTTATTTTCCCTGGTAATGGACGAAATAAAAAAGGATATACAGGGTGATGTACCATGGTATATGCAGTTTGCAGATGATATAGTGCTGATAGGAGAGTCCTATGGAAATGAATAGTAGATTTGAATAGTGGAGGGAAGCTATTGAAAGTTAAGTGTACGTTATAAAAGGTAGTTTTTCTTTACACTGAAGGAAACTACTAAAAAATCGAAAAATGACCTCTTCAACAAAGTACCAATTGGAATTAATTTGTCATAAAAAAATCTCTGTACTCCGAAATTTCTAATAGACTCCATCTTGCTGAAGTTTCTCACAGAAAAAATAAATTAACATCATTGTAAAAGCCATCCAAATACAGATGATGAGAGTTGATCTAATAGGATAGCAGTGGCGAAGTTAGGAATTTGTCTAGGGGATGGATATTTTTTTTTAATAATATAGTGGTTCTTCATCTCCGAAAAATAATCACCTTCCCATCAATAATAATATGCAATTCAATTTATTCTGAAGAAGATTCAACACACCATTTTTAAGGTATTTTGTATCGGTTTTTTTAACAAATTTTAAGAAAAATAGAAATCTAACACTTTAAATTTTTTTAAATATCTACTTATGTACTTAGGTACCTACTTAAATTATTCTATTTTGGTGTATAAACTTACAAATTTATTATTTATTAAACCTTATGCTTATAAGTTCAAAATATATTTAATTAATCACAAACTCAATCAGTAATCACACAAAAATTGGTTGACAAGTGCGCATTTAGTTTTGCCAACTGCACTTTAAAATAGGCCCTGCTTAAATATATGTCAATAGTTTTTAAAAAGTTTGAGTTTTGTTTAAATATTATTATGAGTAATTTATTATTAGTGAATGATGACAATGGTGACACTCATAGATATATTTATATAATAATATTAATGTTATATTAATTGTTAATAAATAATATTTAAAATCTTAAAATAGATATAATAAATTTGTGTTAATTTAATAGGTGAATCGATGAAACATAAATGGAAGAATTTGAAAGACTACTACAGGAATGAACGTAAGAAAACCAAAAGATCAAAGAAATTGGGTTCATCTTCAAAGGAAGAATTTCAATATGAATCAAGATGGCCATATTATTCATATATGCATTTCTTAGATAAAACCCTAAATAGTAAACCTCGTTTAAGTAATGTATCAGAACTAGAAGTAACCACAAATTCGATAAAAATTGAAGAAAATTTAATACAGATGGAAGAAAATTCAATACAGATTGAAAAAAACTCAATAAAGATTGAAGAAAATTCAGATAACGAAGAATTAGATATTTATAGCAATAAAGATGATTATATAGATAGTAATAATGTTACACATAGCTTAGATCAAACGAATAACATATCCGTTAATAATTTAAATAATAAACCTAGTACGTCTAAAAATAGAAAAATTGAAAGGAATGAACTTTTGGGTAGAATTTTAGAGTTAGAGGAAAATAAATTTAAGTTGTTAGAAAATGAAAAAGAAGATAATGATCAAGATTTATTGTTTTTTAAAAGTTTACTCCCCGATTTTAAAATTCTTCCTCGTACCAAAAGAATGCATTTAAAATTAAAATTTCAAGAATTGTTATTTGATGAAGTAAGTCTTCATGAAAGTTTAAGTAGTTAAAATATATAATACTCAGAATCAGTATTAATATACAGTAAATTTTTTTATCATAGGCCAGGCTAAATCTTGAGAAGTGTAATTAATTTTTTTTGGAAAGTTATTTGTATAGGTACTTATTTCTATATTTTATATGATGTATACCCAAAAAAATCGAAAGTTGATAAAGTTTTTACAAATAAGAAGGGGAATAAAAAAGTTAAAAATATAAAATAATAAAAGAAGTTATATCGTTTTAAAAAAAAGGAAAACTAAAAATGCTGTAACTTCTATAATACTCAATATTTTACAAAAAGGATAAGTCTTTTTAGAAAATATTTTCCTTTTCAAAATTGGTAATAAGTGTTTTAACTCTAATTTTAATGTAAACACCACATTTATTCTTTTGCATAGTGTAATTTTTCTATATTGCCCATTAGATAGACGGAGACAGCAAATGAGTGTGCGACGTCCTCTTAACTACTTAATTTAGGTACTATAGTATGGTTCACAAAATTTTGCAAATGATGATAGAGCGCTGTATGGGTCGGTAAATTGTTCTGATATCAGCCGTTTTTTTTTTTTTTTTTTTTTTTGTATAATATAGGGTATATCCATATATATTAGATGAGATAAATAAAATATTATGTAGATTATGAGTAAACACTGCGGTGTTGAGAAACAATTTGAGAATAGTGATTCTCAAATTACTGACGAAAAATTGCTATTTGACGCGATAAAGCCATCTGTATAATTTTATGAGCTATACTGTAGGTATTAATATATATTTTGTATTAAATAAAAATATATATTATATAATAATATATATCTACATTCAGACTGTTATTTTATTTGTAAACAGTTAATAATTTTTTTTTGCATTTTCGTCTTATTGTATTTTAAGTCTTCTTTTTCTCAGTGTTTTATCTCCCAATTATTTGAATTATATATATCCGATCATTTCTTTGGTTTTTCTCTTTCCTTTTACATACATTTGCTATACAAATCTTACTGCCTCTTCCATCCATCCTTAAAACATCTGATCCTTTTCAATCTATTCTTTTAAATGTTGTATACTATCAAAGTTACTTATGATTGTATTCTTTTATTTTTTCTTATGTAATATCCTAATAAATTAAAGTTCCATATGATTTTTAAAGAAGTATTCGATATTTAATAAATCTATCAATGTTTGTTATAAAAATGTATTTATTCTTTCTTATTTTAGTATTTATTATATACTTTTTGTTTTAATAAATTTATTTTTATTGTATAATAAATTTTTTCTTCAACTTGCTATAAATATTAATCTGTATATATTTAATTATAATATAATAAATAATAATTATAATTTAATATTGTGATCTCATGGTGGGCACCCATTAAACTTATTTTGTGGGACTCATTGTTATTCTTACAGAAATAAACAAATACACTTGATAATTTATAATTTAATATTATTAAATTAGGTGTAAACGTATTGAATGGAATTTTGTTGATTTAATTATAATTTTTTTGAAAATGCAATTTGGTATCTGAGTATCAAGTTTTTTCTTTGGAGAAATAATACTATTTCTAAAGTCAAATGTTTTCTCTATCTTCCAATATTCAAACATTTTTTGAAGAAAATTCTGCAACTTTTTTAATACAGTTTGGTCTGTCATATTTTAATTGGTCCTGATTGATTACACACACCCACTTATGTAATGTCATCATCAAATAAAAATTTTAGAATTACATTTTCATTTGTATGTTAAAGGAATGTAGGGGATGTAATATAGTGATATATAATATATTCTGTGTTTATACTACCCATTTTATAATAGTATAATAGATATTATACATTGATTTTCGGATGAGAAAATTACAAATTTTATTTTAATTTTTCAGTGGTTTTTCCTTACATGTTTATCAAAAATTTAAAAGTAATCTCTTAAAAAAATACTGAAGAAAGGACACACACGTAACAAATGTATCAAGTCATCTAGTTAAAAAGTTTTTTCTAGGAAAAAATGAACATTTGCTATGTTGATATATATAATATAAATATATATATATATATACATTGAAGCACTTGCTATGCTCATAATCTAAAATATATAATATATGAAGAAACTGAAAAAATATGTGCTCACAGGGATGGGCAAGACAATAAGTAAAAAGTATCTTGATACATGATACGTTCATTTTGGGTAACTTTATTGCCTTTTTATTTATTTAACTTAAAAATGTCTTATATTATGTTATAATTATACGGTTTATACATGATGCAGGGATGAAAAGTTTACTGTTCATGGCAGGACGATACCAGACTAGTACCAACCAAAAAATGAATATTTTTGCTTTCTATTACTAAAAAAAAAAAAAATTAAATTAAAATCAATTAAACTTGAGGTTATTTCAAACATACTGTATAAACTATAATTACATGTTAAAAAGTTGAAATATTACTCTGAAGAAAAAATTTCCATAAAAAATGTATAGGGGAATGTCCTACTTTATTAAAATGGCTAGAGGAATTGTCTATTTACCATTTGTACCACTAGGTCTGTGATTTTAATTTTTATAGTGTTCCATGTATTGATAGTTAATGCTAATATAGTTCTAACAAATTTTTATGTTACAAAATGTTAATAAATCAATTACTATTATATATAGGTACTTAAAAAAAAAAAATTATATATTTAAAAACGTTGATATATATTAATGTATATGTATTAATACAGATCAAAATATGAAATTGTTTTATTTTTATAATATACATTTTTACGAGTTTTAATTATTTCTCCGAGTTTCTATAAAATTTACCAACCAAATAAATAAAAGTCATTCTAGAATTTCTTTATAAACAAAATATTATTTTTGATATTATGTTTATATTAACGTTTACTTTGAAATATGTTTTTAATTTAATAGTCAATAAAACTTAGGCTTCATCCCGATTAGAATTTTATTATTTAATTTTAAAAAATAATTGTTTTTTTTAATATATGTTTATTATTCTCTTTATTATTTTTAAATAATGATAATTTAAACTTTTATTTTATCAAGTGAAAAATAAAAAATTTAAATCAATATATAATTATATTTATAATACTCGGAGAATAATTCACAAATCAGAACATTTAAAATTTTAAAAATTTGATAAAAGAAATTATTTCACTTCATGACTAGAAGGAATATTTTTATAAAATACTGTAGCATATATATATTTACAAAAAAATAAATTACAATAATGAATTTATAATCCAGAATAAAATTCACATTTGATTACCAATTAAACATTGCTCTTTCTTTTAGAATTCTAATACTCCACGAAGACCATTCTTTACCATTAATCCAAAGTTCATTAGAGGACTCTAAACCAGCAAGTATTGTAGCACCTTTCCATGTAACAATTTGGGGATCCAAATCTTTTGGTGAATTGATAATTTCAATATGTCCTAAAATAATATATCTCAATAAACAAACTCAACATACCCAAGAGTGTATTGTAGTGTACCTCCATAATAAACTTGTTGCGCATTTAATGATATTTTGCTTTTCAACCAAGCACACGCTCCTTCAAATTTAAGTCCACCACCTACCACTAATATACTGCTATACATTTTTCGTTTGATGTCATCTGAATCTAAAAATTACTTTTTCATTAGTTATTACTCATTACTAAAGTATCATGAAAAGCAATACTCCCAAAACACCAACATTTTTTTTTCAATATGACTAAATTTATATGCAAAATGTGGGAAAAATTATAAATGCTTTTATAGTTTGCGAGACACATATAGCGTTTAAAACAAATAACAGTGTTTTAAATTTTTAATATTAGTGACCATTAATATGACACTTGAAGGCTTTCAATATAGCCTGCATTAAAAATGTATTGCTTAGCAGTCATAATAGGTATTATATGGCTATTAACTTATATCCAAATATATTTTAAGATTTTGGAGTAGTAAGAAATATAAGTTTTACAATTATATATTTTTTATAATATACAATTATGGAATAAAATATTTAATATTTATTAATTGTTTATGTATTCATACATAAAATAAATATAATTTTTAAATAAGCTTATTTGAAAAATATTTGAGGAACTAAGAGAAATACTGACAATTGTTTACAAAGCACATTACACTGAGTATTACTTTTTGTAAAATGCAATGTAATATTATATTTTATATTAAGAGGATTGGAAATGACATATTTTTTTGTATAATTTTGATGTATAAGTGGTACCAAAATATGACTGATTAAAATAAACTAATTTGAATTTTGTAAAATGATTTAATTTTAGATTCTGAGCTGAGTGAGGACTTTAGTAATTTCACAATCATGCTTATATTTTTCTTACAAATAATTTTTTGACTAGAAGATTATGTGATGTGTACTCATTTTCAGTAAAGATTGAATGTTGTAATATTTGCATGTCTTTTTTATATGTTCCCAATTTATAGTAGATAAAGTTACAAAATCTTTTCATATAAAAATGAGTTTAAATATAGAATTTTATAACACATACTACATAGATATTTAATATTTTTGCATATTTTGTGAATTTTAAAAAATAAGGTGTACATTTTTTGATTTTCATGTATTTATTATGTTTTATGATTTATTTTTTATTAAATATATTTTATCAAAAAGTGTTAGAAAATTTTTTTTTTATGTAATTTGATATTTGATATTTTCTAATTTCTAATAAATAAATATATTCTAATTCGATATTTAAAATTTTTAATATCAAATATTAACCATTTTTTTTTCTAGTCAGGCAAACTCAAGGAAATCATTTAATATTGTTTTTATATTTAATATACACACTACCAGTATCCTACAAAACAAATAAATGCTTCCACCCCTTTAAATTGGATTTTTAAATTCAAAACATTAAAATTCAAGATTATTTTTGTTAAAAATTTTCATTTTAATTGATATAGGTAATTACATTTAAATCAAAATTTAGCTTTTATTTAGATTTTTAGATTTATTTAAATATTGACTAGTACCCATGCATACAAACTATAAAGGCAATATGGTGGTGATCAATGTGATACACATATTTATGATGAGTCACTTTTCATGGAACAAAAATTAAAATTTGTAAGCATTTTAAAAAATAGTCTCTTCAATACTTAGAAAAAGCACACTGCCAATCTTCTTAGATTTAGTTTAATTTTAAACTTACTTAATCGTTCAATACTTTGTACAATAACTTTATCAAGACTTTGTGGTCGTCCTGTTTCAACATCAAAATAATTTCCAGCTGTTTCAATTTGGTCAACGCATATTTCTTCTTCTGTATTATGTACAATACTATTTTCGGCTTGTGTTTCAGTTTCCATTTCACGACCAGTACCTCGTCTCTAAAAAAAATAAAACAAAATATACAATTTGATAAAATACAAATAACAAGTGTAAAATATATGTTTAAAAGTTACACTAGTTTCTCTTAAAAACTCTTCATCATAAGGATCTTCAGGCAGTGATTTTAATCCTTCTTGAATCACATAATGGTTATTGTCTGTGATACCTAGCAATATTGGATTGAACATTCCCAAAACTGCAATCATTGCTTCATCACCTACCTAAATATAATATAAAATTAAAGAGATAAATTACTTATTTTTTTTTTTTATTGAAAATACCTGTATTGTGTATTGGACATGTCTTTTTGATGGTTTCTTTATAGTTACTACTTTTTGTACGGAACCACATTTATCTAAGTTTAAATGACAAAACTCTTGTTTTAAATGATCCAATAGTGCTGCATCATAATAATTAGTCATGGGATTGCATTCATGATATGGAAAACTGCATTTTTTTAGTAACCAATGAAATGTTTGAGTAATGTTTGCTAAAAATATAATAACCATTTTTATAAATTGAGTTTATTAAAGTTTGAATTTTTTTTGCATAATTTTAGAGGATGCTTACATGAAATTTTTAAGGCATTTATATAAATATATGTTCAAGAAATTTAAAAAAAAATAAAATCTAACAATTTAAAAATATTTAAGTACATTTTATAAGTAATTTAAAAATAGTTTTGTGACAGTACCACTTTTTATTGTTATGTAATCACAATATTTGTTTTACAAGAAATGTGTTCTTAGACTATAGTTGTAGTTAAGCAAACATATTTTTACACTATAGATGACAAAATGACGTATTATACAGTCATTCTTTTTTCAATAATACAGATAAAACTGACTATATAATTTGTAAAAAAAATGAAAGAAAAATTGTTTAAAAAATTACAAATTTTTAAATATTTGAATTTTTTTAAAAGAACAATGATTGATTACAGATAATTTTGTCTACTATTACTGTCTATTATTGTGTAAAATTTAATTTTTTTAGTTATAACTACAGTCTGAAACAATTAATTCTCATAAAACAGTTATTTTAAGTAAAATAACATATGTGGCATCCTTTTAATACTGTATATTAACTATTATGGAATTTTTTAAAAATCACCTCCTCCATAACGTAATCTGATACGTGTGTTGGTTTGAGATATACCATCTTCTACACAACTCACAGATGTTTTTCTATGACCAACATCTACGACACACGCATAACCCAAACCAGAACCATAAGTGGCTGCAACATGATCCTAATAATAGGATTAAAATATAGCAAAATATTAACTTAGATAAAAAGAGGTTTCAAATTTTAGTGTTACTTGTATGAGGATACACGCTTTAAATTTCATACTTAACAGTATCATTGACATCATCTCTCTTACATGAACTCTGTTGAATATGTCTGGAATGATGAGGATTACATTGTAATTCTAAAACATAATATGATTATACATTTAATAAATACATTGTATATATGTAATATTTTAAAATATATCTACAATATTTTCTTCCAATTTACAATTAAATATAATTGTTGTATTTGAATATAATACAAAAAAATATAGTTAGTATGAGTTTTAAACTCAATTTCTATGTACATTAAAAGTTATTAGGATATTCATACCAATGGCGTACACTCATTTTCTGCAAGAAGTGTCAGCACACTTTTACAACATACCAACCAACTAAATGTACCCAAGCAATTTTTGTAATCAATTTTGTTACATAACGTTCATAATAGTTTGTCTAATAGTTTGTCAATAAAATATTGGAATAATATTACTCAATATTATTATTCATTATACACCATTACACCATCCATTATTACATATTATCATAAAATGGAAAAATGTTATGTTCATATTAGTCCATTATTTACCATTGTTATGTTCCTAAATTTTTACTTCATTTTTTAATAACTGTATTCACATACTTTCCGTTTTTCATTCTATGATTACTAACAACTATCTAGGTACCCATTAAATTATTATTTAAATTTAATAATGATACCTATTTTTTTTTATTAGACAAAGAGAAATGGTAAATTTATTTGAATAGGTACTAACACAATAATGTATGTAGAAAAAAAATTCAAAAACTTGAGGGTCATGAATATGAATTACTCTAAAATATTGTAATCATATAGATATTTCTTTTGTACTATCTTTAGTCACTTGCATCTGTCGGTTTTCTAACTATATTGTTATGGTACAGAATGTACCAGTACCAATAGTCACTATCCAATCTACAAAATATTCTTTTGAATCATAGTCCAATCCATGCTAGTGTTGTGTTGTTCCATAATAATGCGAATTGTCTCATAAGAAATCAGTATAAAAATATTTTGTCCTGTTGTGACAAGATGTATTGGCATAAAGCGGGCTTAGTTTGTAAAATTATAACAAATTAATTTTATTATTAATTTACTTACATGAAATTCTGAATTCTCAATGCTCAGTAATTTGTTTATACAATGTGTCCAAATGGTTTCAAGATCTGATAATACAGCTGTTAACGAACCTCCAATTTGGTCATTTATGTTTAATTCTCCATTAGTTATCGGAAAAAAAATATTATAATTGTGTTCAGGATCTATATTAAAAATCTGAAAATTAAATAATACTATATTATTAAGTTTATATAGAGTTTATTAAGGGGATTGGAAGCGGTGATTTTCTATTTATTTTTACTATATATGTATCATAGCAATTTAGACATTTTCTATTTCCAATGTCCCAATTGATCTAATGATGTAATAAGGATTCTAAAAATTGATCTGATATTTTCTTGAAGTCTTCTTTAGAACAACTTACCAACTTTTAAATTATTGTTTACAAAAATTCAATGTCGATTTTTATAGGTATGTTCAAATATGTTAATTTTATTATAATTTAACGGGAGAATGTGGGAAAGTCAATCAAAAGTAAATTTCAAGACAAATTCAAAAATTATATTTTATCATTAGATCGATTGGTATATTGGAAATAGAATACATCTAAATTTCCAAGTTATGTGTATAATAGAGAAAAAAAGAAAAATTATATTTCTAATCCCCTTCAAAAAATCACGACTGACATCTTCTCCATAGACAATATCAGCTGGAGGTGATATAGGTGTTGAGAGTTGTGATATTGACATATCCTTGTACTTTGGTACGGAATTCCGATTATAAGCAGCTATTTGTTGTGGAGGTGTTGCATATCTTCTGTCACCATTAGATTGTAAACTTGATTGTAACATATGAGATGCTTGCAATCGACTTTCTTCCATAGTCACTAATGTCTCAGACTTCTAAATAAAAACGTTCAAATCAATTTCGAGTGTAACATTATAAATTATTTTTACTAATACTATATGTCTATACTAGACACTACATACTTTCTGTGGAAAACTTGGTAGTATTTGGTCCTTTCTTGTAGGTTTTAAATGATTACGAATTCTGGCCAAACCATGAACATATTTGTGTGGAGTTACATCACTTGCTCGTCCTATTCTCAGATACAAAGATCCTGGATGTATTACTATCACAGAATTTGGTGACACTCTTTCCGACTGAAAGACAATATAAAATGTAATAGCTTACAAAAACACATTTTGATAAACTGGCATAATTACCTCTGAATGGTTTTCATTAAGAATTGGCATGATATTCAATTAATTTTGATCCTTTTTACTGGTGATGTTCGTCAATATTTTATAAATAAAATTTGTAAAATTTTATCGATGTAATAATTACTATTGGTAGTTATAATTATAAATTATATTAAAACTTGTCCACAATAATTATTGACATTTGTTATACGTTAATTTTTCAAACGAACATATAAAATTGAAAGAAGATGATAAGAAGTAGTTGATAACAAAAACAAAGACAAAAGTTATTTTGTATGGCAAAAGCATAGACATATAATATTATCATTGATTATAAATTACTAATTTATAATCAATGATATTATATATATTATATGTATATGGGCAAAAGACTGAATTTATATATACCTAATATTTTTGTATCCATATGATTTTATTATTTTGTTTATGAAATTTATGTGAAAATAGAATAACATTTTTATTTTAGAAATTATTGATTTTTGATGAATAACTTTATTAACGTATTTATGTATTATATACCTAATATTATGATTTCATCACGACACATGCGATTTTTAAGGAGTTCTGTATAGGTAAATTTTATGAAATTTTAAGAAAAGTAAAAATCTTATATTATTTAAAAATATTCAAGCACATTTTAAAAGTAATTTAAAAATAGATCTGTGCCAGTACTACTTTTACTGTTGTGTAATTACGATACCTATTTGTGAAAAAAACTGTTTTGCGAAAAAAATTGTTCTCTCGGGCCGTAGTTCTAATTAATAAATCAAATTTGGACACAATATTGTAGACAAAATTATCTGCGTTCTTCCGTCGTATTTTTTGCTGTATCATAAGTATACTGTATAACTGATGTTATGACACCTATAAAAATTTCCCAAAAAATAATTTTACGAAATTAAAAACTTTTAAGATTTTATGTTTTTTAAAAAGACAATGGAAGAACACAGATAATGTTATCTACAATATTGTGTTCAAATTTGGTTTTTTAATTACATTATTACAACTACAGCCCGAGTATAATTTTTTCTCGTAAAACAGTTTTTTACGAGAAAATAACACATGTGTATTAAGAGGACTCCATACCAATAAATTTCAGTACCTTGCAGAGCTGTAAAGAATACATTAAAAGTAAAAGAAATATTGTTAAAAAAAGTATTTAGAGGAATACTCAAATACTTATTTATCCAATGTATTTAAGTAAATACTCAAATACCTACATTAAAAAGTATTTAAAATAATTTTTAAACACTGAAAAAAAAAAATATATATATATATACATTATTCATAATTTTTTTAATATAGGTATATAATGATAATAATACATAATATTTAGGTACTGACATATTTTGAACAAATGATGTTTTTGAAATGTATTATTAATATAATTTTACGACCAACGAAAAGTATAATTTGTTAAAAATGTTTGTCAGTTATATTCATGTTCTTTTTTGTTATAGTAGCACACCCTGTGTTAAATATTCTTTTGACTGAAGTACTGCTGCTTAATCATGCTTATAATCACACTATAATAGTTTAATCACGTTATGATTTTAAACTTCGATCTATTAAATAAATCATATAACTTATCTGAATTTATAATATATACACTATTATTGGAAAGTTTATAGACAGGGATATACTGGGTGAGTATAGTATATTTTGCCTTATTCTGAGACAAGAGCCACACATATGAAATATTGGCCTATATAGGGCACAATCCTAACCTAACCTCGACCCTTTTCTTCCAACCATCTAATCTAATCTAATCTCATTACACCTGTCTAACCTAACATAACCAAAACTTCCTCTACCCCTCCCATCTGTATAACCTAACGTAACTTAACTTAACATCTCATACTCCACCAACATGTTTAATCTATCGTAACATCTTTGCCCTTCCACCACCCGCTCAACAAACCAAACCTAATTTCCTTTCCCGCCTATCACTCCTTTGAAAAGTCGGTCACATTCATACTAACATAGACTAACTTCTCTACCCTAACATAGTTTAACATCTTCAAGTCTATTACTGTATGCCATGGGTCCGGCCAATCCCAGATAGGATGAGCCGGTGAATCTGAACCCTTTCCCTATGCTTTATCACCCTATTTGAATAAGATTAGTTTCTGTGTTTCACACTCTGTAGGGTCGTTGGGGGATGGCATACAGTAGAAGACGTGGAGTTGTTAGGTCATGTTAGGGTAGAGAAGTCAGTCTATGTTAGTATGGATGTGGCCGGCTCTGCGAGGGAGTGATAGGCGGAAAAGGAGATTAGGTTTGGTTTGTTGGATGGGTGAGGAAAGGGCAAGGATGTTACCATAGATTAGATATGTGGTAGGGGTAGGGGATGCTAAATTAAGTTATGTTAAGTTAGACAGGTGGGAAAGGTGGAGGGAGGTTTGGTTATGTTAGGGTTTTGCGAGATGTGACACTTTGATTTTTAATAACATAATATAACATATATATATAAAAAGTAAAAGTATTTCAAATAAATTAGTATTTAATACCATAAAAAAGTATTTAAATACTACTCAAATACAAGAAAGAAAAAAAGTATTGAATACTCAAATAAGTATTTGAATACCAATATTCAAATACTTTTACTCAAATAGGTACTTTACAACTCTGATTGTACATATATAACAATTTACAATTACCTAAGATTATAAAAAATTATAGCTAATATGATTGCATATTAATATAATATTTTGTAATAAAATAAAAATATTACAGCTTTTATATTATTATATTATATTAATTAGGTATATATATTCGGGGGATTTATTTTCTGGGAATATTTTTTTAGCGATTTATTTACCGGGATTTAATTTTCTACTCTGTGGAAATTTTATTCCCGGTGATTTTTTTTTTTGTTTACCGATACCTGCACCCATATTTGCATTTTGCACGAACGTTTCCTCTCCAGAAAATTTTTACGTCTGATCCATAACCAGATGTTTATTATTATTATTTTTATTTTCTCTGATAATAATAACTGAGAATATCTTAGAATATTATAAACGAGTTGGTTAATACCATATGATAGAATTGCAATTGATTAATTGCTGTAATTATATATCATATATGGATATTGGCTATATCATCATACCTGTAAATATAATGTTATTTATGTTAATTCTATATAATGTTCTGTTACTATATATCTACATGTATATAAATATATAATATCAATGCTGGGTAAGTTAATGATTTTTTAAACTTAGATAACTTAAGTTTATAAAAAAAAAAAAAAAAACAATAAAAGTTGAAATTTAATAGTTATTTTTTTTCTTAATGATGAAATTAAGTTAAAAAAATAACTTATTAACTTCGTTATTTTATTTTTGTTGAGTCAATATAACATTTGAGATATACAGGTATAATTAAGTATCTATTATTTTTTTGGAAATACTGTTATTTTTTAACTTTTAATTTTTAAAAATCATTAATATAATATTATTGAAAATACTACAATGTAGGTACCTATTTATAACAATTATTATTAAAATTAACAATAAATAGGTTGATAAAAATGTTTAATTAGTAGGTAGCAGGGAGTCAAAACGGGTTTGAACCCGGGGTGAGAACCCGTGTAACCCGCAAAATATTAAAACCGTGTTAAAGCCGAAACCCGTAACCCGGAAAAAGTGAAACACGTTTTTTAAACCCGTACCC
>JAIPRL010009298.1:0-17967 GCA_025469235.1 Pemphigus obesinymphae | reverse complement strand
CAAGCTCTATGGGTTCAGGGGAAGAAAATGACACCCTGGAGAATTATCTGATAATAAAATATTGGTAAAACTGGTAATCGGAATAATAATCCTCGGAACAATAATCCGGTTAATCCCCAAATTTTAAAAGCAACTGTAATTTTTGGGTTAAAATTTCGAGTTTAAGACATTGTTTAGGCATCAAAATCAATTTTAAAAAATGTATCTATCTGAATCCGAGTGCAAGTGTGCAAATAACTTGCATTTTTCTTTAATAGCTATTTTTGACACAGCATTGTTGGAATAGATACACTTACGTACAAATACAATTATTTATTACTATCATTTTATAATAATCACTAACTTATTTCACATTTTACAATGCGGCAGCAACCACGAAGGGTAAATGAATTGTGATCGTCATCGCTACAGCCGCAGAAGGCCGTGACTATTATATTTTATTTAAACATTAGGTATTTATTTAAATTTTATTTTGGGTAGCAAAAGTTTGTAATGAATTGTACACGTTTATTATTATTATTATTCAATATCTGTTATTGCGCGTGATTATAGTATATGTATATTATAGGAGGTACAGTGGCGGTTCATCCCCAAGATGGGCCCTTGTGCAAAAGTAAAAAAGGGTCCCCTTCACTTTTCAATTCTAAATAATATAAATATAGGTTCATGAATTCAAATTTAAAGTAAGTATTTTTATACCAAAATAATTAAATGTAATGAAAATTTATGACAATGATGTATTGATAACCTAATAAGGAAAGGTAAAATGTGATAGAAATCAAACATATATATTTATTATACACGAATTAAGATATACTTAAGTATATCTTAATTCATGGTATTATACCTGAACAAAATTTATAGTTCAACTTCAACACGCTACTAAGTATTTAATAATTTAATGTAAAAATAAATCGCTAAAAAAATTATTGGAATTTTTATTATTATTATATATTATATATATTTTATATATTATATATTTTTATTATTTTTCAAAATGTTAATTAAGTCTGAGATACCAGCTATTACCTACCAGGTATTTTCGTACTTACCTCAATTTAAAAAAAGTTACAAAATTATATTAAAATAAATTTGAAAAGTCAACAATCTATACCTACCTACTAAAATAAATATACTAAAATAACTAAATATAATATACCTAATTATTATAATACCGATATTTGTAAGGGTTTTATAACGTCATCTTTCACATCCATTAAAATAATTTAAATAATATTAAAACTAATTTTGATTATTATATTTTAATTTTGCATTTAAATACCTATGTACCTACCAAAAAGTTACGAAAAACTTGAAATAACTTAACTTTACTATAAAAATGATTGTAATTGTAAAAATATAAGTTAATACGACAATTATTTAAACTAAATACAAAAATACAGTTAAAAATTAACTACCTACCACTTAGTGATGTTGAGTTAGAACACGTCAAGTATGTTCCTACCTATTATTTATTTTAAATATTTAAGAAAAAATAAATTATATGCAGGAATTTTATTTAATTATTATAAGTATCTTTTTAATTTTTTTTACTTTTTTAGTTTTTCTTAAAATTGTCTAAAACTTGCCTATATAGAACCCCTTAAAAATGGCCGCACCAAATAAATAATAAATACTTCATGATAAGGCATAAGCAAAATTGATAACAATTACTATTATAATTTATTATTCAAACGTCAAGAGTCAAGACCTTGGAATAATACTGTAACTTGTTAATCTGTATGTATTATTATTCACGATTTTATAAGTTATTACTTATTTAGTATTTTCGTTATTCATTACTACACTTGTCGGCCGTCGAATGCAAAATATTATTCAATCAAGGTAATATACTTTGGTATACTCGTTAAATACTTACTTATTTTATGTTCTGTATTTATTAGAAATTAAGTTTATTAAATTAAAACTATTTATTTTTTATTATTCAGATGATTTTATTAAATTAATTTACTTATAGGTAATCAAAACATCGAATCTACTTGCTGTATTAATGACATAATTATGTGCAAAACAGGATTACTGTTATGTTCTCATCCACTTCGACTGCTGCATATATTTCGGCAAATAAAAACCGATGTACAAAATACATTATACATTCATTTTCCAATTCCAATATTGGATAAGAAAACTGTATGTCCTAGATATACAATGATGGATGCATATAAAAATTCAAATGCAATGGATGCTGATGTCCGTATTCTTTTGTGTGGACTTAAGGGCAAATTCGATTCTCAAATTGCTACTAAACAACCAGTAGACGTAATTTTCTATGATGACCACATAAAGTCTGATCAACTAGATCACATATTATCTTTATTAAGTAATAAGTCTACTAATTATAAGACTGTGTTTGTACAGACAAATAAAAATTCAACTGATATAATAGAAGATTCCCAATATGACCAAATAGGGAATAAACTATATGAAAATGTTGTTTTGGGTGGAACATTTGATAGGTTACACAAAGGTCATAAAATATTATTAAGTACAGCCGCATTGAAATGTACAAAAAAATTAACTGTGGGTGTAACTGATATGTGTATGCTAAAATGTAAGTCAACATATTTATAAAATTCAATAATTTATTACTTTTAAATTAAATGTTTTAAGTAAAAATAATTTTATTATTTTTTATAGCAAAAAAATTATGGGAGCTTATTGAACCTTGTAATACAAGAATAAAAAATGTTGAATCATTTTTACAAGATATTGATCCAACATTAGAGTATGACATATTGCCTATTTATAATATGTATGGCCCATCAATCCATGATCCCACATTTCAGGTTATTAATTTTATTTTACAATTCAAATTGTATTTGTTTTTATGGTGTTTAATTTTATGTTGTAGATGATTGTCTTAAGTGAAGAGACTATGAAAGGAGGAGAATTAATTAATGATAAAAGAATTAGTGCTGGTTTACAACCTCTTGATACATTACTTGTACCATTGTTAAAAGAAGATAAATCATTAATTGATTTTTGTGATGAAGAAGAAAAAAAAATAAGTTCAAGCAATTATCGCATGCGGTTGTTAGGTACATATATTCAACCACCAAAAGTAAGTTTTAAATTAAGTAAACAATATGAAGTTTTTACTTTTTCTATTATATATATTATTTGTTTAGCCAAATATTAATATACCTGTATCTCCATATATTATTGGTTTGACTGGTGGAATTGCAAGTGGTAAAACAGGCATCGCTAATTATTTAAAAGAGCTTGGAGCATTTGTAATCAACGCTGATAATCTAGCACATGGGATTTACGATATAGGTCAGCCTGCTTACCAAGCTGTTATTGATACATTTGGTTCTGGAATATTGACTGACGACAATGTTGTGGATAGAAAAAAATTAGGTGCAATAGTTTTTAGTAACAAGGTATTTAAAATTATTATGACTGTTATTTTTGTTTTGTAAATATTTCATTATTTTGTTATAGGATAAACTAAATCAATTAAATCAAATAATGTGGCCTTTAATTTTGGAAAGAATTAAAGATGTAATCAAATCTTCAAAAGATCATGATATAATTGTATTAGAAGCAGCTGTTCTTATAAATGCAAATTGGCAACATCATTGTCATGAAATTTGGGTGTCAATAATTCCATGTCATGAGGTAAAACATTCTTTAAACAATACAATTAACATAATTTATAGATATGAAGTTATCTCCACATTAATGTATTTTACCGGTATTTCTATTTTTATGCCAATTGTATTCTAACAAATTATGTACAGACATCCCACATTCATCTTTTCGATATAAACTACTTAATATTTAATCGAAGACATTTTTAAGATGTCTTAAATTTAAATTTTGAATTTTTCATGAAGTATATACTAGTATACAATGATGAACCTTTTAAAATGTCCAATTAGTAAACCGCAAATCGCTCAATGATCAGTATCGCCAATATTAAAAAAATGAATTTACATTTGTAATAAAATAAGACCTTATTTAGGCAACTCTCAGAATATTTCTAGAAGAAGCGGACATTTAGAGTAATCGAGGATCCGGATTAATTAAAACTAGGGTACCTTGAGATTATGTGATACATATTATTTTACCTATGTCTATCTAATGAGGAATATAGAAAAATAAATTGCATTATATAAAATATTAATAATTGTAAAGTTGAGGTTAAAATTTGGGTTAAACATATATTACTAAATTATAAAATAATATTTTTTATGCTATGTCTAGATGCTTGGGCGTTTGTGAAGATATATAAATAGATCAACCATGTAAATATTTGGTATCTGGCAAAGTTAAACTGTCTTATTATATTACAGATTTTGTATTGTGTTATTTGAATTGTATCTTAGTCTAGTGGAGTACCGCTATGTCTCAAAACACGCGATCTCTAGTTTAAATATCCTATGAAAATTTTATTTTTTGCAAATGTTTTTTTACCATGTTATTTATTTTATATAACTATTACCTACTCAACATGGTATTTCACAACAATTCGGGGAATAATTTTCAAAATTCTACAATAAATGGAGTTGGCTGCATTTAATACATTTGTATTTCCTTAAATATTAAAATTTTTATATGGTGTTTTACAGCTGAATATTTGTTTAAAATTAAAATTTTAAAATATAAAATAATGTAATAGTCCATCGTTTATACATCATCCATGTATACACCATGGTTGAAATATACTAGGTTATTGCAAATAGTTCAAATTGTTATCAAATATTAATAAAACGGCGGTGTATGGGTGCACTCATATAAAACATATCCATGCTGCTCTATGTTAACATATATACCATGTCCCCTTATGCTGCCATTTTATTTCCTATATGTGAAAAACCATTAGAGTGGGGTTATATCTGCAATAGCCTGGTATGTTTTAACCAGGGTTTACACGGTTTGTCCGCGTATGTATCATCTACATACTCAGGTATCTAGATATAGAGTATTTTTTAAGATATAGTCTACACTAGAACGGTCACAAACACAGTCTGTGTTTGGTGAGACCAATCCAGCAAAGTGGCCTCATAAAACCAGGCACTACAAATATTAAAAATACAGACAATATTAAATTCATTATATATATATAATTTAATTGTGACTCCAAACTTTCCCAACTATTTGGGGTCGCCCCCCCCCCTAGTTCTCAAATTAAACATCCTTTTAACCTTCTTCATATCACTTTCCATCACATCCAACTACTTTTTTTTTTTTTTATTCCTCTTATCCTCTTCACATTTCCTTTCCTAATCTTACTTTTCTCTCCTTAAAACATACTTGAGTCATCTCAATCTATTCTTCCTCATTGTGTTTACTATCGAGGCCACTTTTATACTACCTTTTATATACCTACTTAATTTTTATTTTGTATTCTCTTGTCATTCCACTCATCTTCTGTTTTATCTTCCTATCTGCTGTCCAATATTATAATTTGTAAACATTACACACCTCACCACTGTCTTATAAAATTTACCTTTCAGTCTAATTGGGATCTTTTTATCATACAAATTGCAGGGTCTGACACAGTTTTAATTACCATACCATAACAAAGAAGTTACACCCACTAAAAAATAAAATATTTTAAATGATAGTTTTTCAGAATAAAAGATCTGTTCATAAGTATTATAAATTCATATTTTTCTTGGAAACTATGGTGGTTACTATACAATTTGGCCTCTTTTATTTTCTTAGAATAATACAATATTATATAATAATTCTTAGTCAATTTTAAATAAGTTTAATTCATGACAGTAGGCTAGTATGTTAATTTGTATATTTATCAACGTCACATTTTCATTTAATTTTGGAAATGCGGTATTGCATTGAATTTTGCATAGTGCTTGAGGATTCTCAAGCCAAAAATATTTATGAAGTGCAAAAGCTATTCAAAGACGATTTTTCGTATCAAAAGGTAGTTTAAACATTTCAAAAGTGAATAAATGTCTATAGAAAGTGAATTTTGCAATGGAAGATCATTGAGTTCAGTGTGCACAATTTCAATGAAAGATTTGAGGGTACAAGAGGGACTGCAAAATATGTTCATAAATACGGGCGCACTCATAATGTTATATTTGAATAATTTTTGTACTTTGCAAATAGTTTTAGCTTCCAATTTCCAATTGCTATGCAAAATTTAATGGAGTACCACTGCTTGATGTATTCCATCATCCATCGTATCTAAAAAAATAAAAATGGGACGTTGATAGATATGAGAGTTAGCACATCGGCCTACTGTTACAAACTAAAACTACTGTAACTGATACTAGCCACCAACTACTGTTACCTATCCAACTTATTTAAAATTCACAAGAATGATTACACCTATCGTGATTTTCTAAGAATAAAAAAGACCAAATATTATCGGTTTGTCCTCTATAGTTTCCGATAAATAAGAAGGTTCATTACTTTTTAAACAAATCTAGTATTTTACGAAAAATATGTCATTCACTATTGTTTAGAAAATATTCTTTAAAAATTTGGTAATGGGTTACTTGGTTATTAACCTAGGTGCTTCAATTGGTGTTTAAGGTAGTATATTTTTGTTATATTACACATTCTAAAAGATGGGGACAGGAATTTCCAGGTATCACATAATTTTTAAATGAATGGAATTTATTATTAGTTAATAAACATTTTTATACAAATAATAGAATTATTTTTCTTATGTAAATATAAAACATGTTGTAAATAAGCTATAATAATGTATTATCATATTTCTTATTGTATTGATTTAAAACTATAGTAAACTTATATTTTAGTCCTAATGTATAATGAATATTTTTGTAGGCTGTCACTAGACTTCAAGAACGCAATAAACTTGATCAAAAAGAATCACTCGAACGAATTAATTCTCAACCTTCAAATCTTGAATACATTGAAAATGCTAACGTAATATTTTCTTCATTATGGAGCCGTAAATGTACTCAAATTCAAGTTAAAAAAGCATGGAGTAATCTTTTGAGAAGGGTTTCTGCAATCCACTGAGTTTACAAATATTATTTGTACACTACTCATTACATTCATTGGTGAAGTGTTAATTTTAAAATTTTTGTTTTTGCTGTTTTTAATGTTAATTATTTTTTTATTTTTAATAAATATATTACATACATATATATTTTAATAATAATACGTGATATGGAGAATGGATTCTAAATAATTATTTTCTTCTTCTTCGTCTATTTGGGGCTGACCACCTTAATGCTTCACTTCCACTAAATCAATCTTCCACATCGTCTTGATTTACCCACCCACCTCATATCACTCTATTACATCTCCCACTTTTTTGGTTTTCCTATTCTCCATTTTTCTTCAACATACATTCCCTATACTAATTTTACTGTCTCTTTACCATTTAAAATATGCCTGAGCTTTCTCAATCTATTCTCTCTCATTTTTTCTACTACTAAATCCACTCCTATACTTATATACTTATTTCTTATTTTATCTTCTCTAGTTATTTCACTAATCCACTTTAACATTCTCATTTCTCCTACTCTCATTTTCTGTTCTATTTTTCTATCTACTGTTCACGGCTTTAAATAGAATAGTTGGGCAACAAATTCTATTCTATTAAAAACCACCAAAAGTTTCACGTTACTGCAGCGTTATATATTTTGTAATATAGTATTACAGAACAAAAAGCATAATATAAGCCTATAGTAGTATAATCATAGGCATATAATACATTTTTTTATGTCTATGAGTGTAATCTGCAGCAAAGGCAGTATGTGTTAAAATTTATATTAACAGATAATTTTCATAGATACTCATCATAAAAAAAAATTGTATTATGTATATTATACATATACATAGATATATTGAGTATCCACAGTTAATACCTGTATTCATGCCAACTAGTGAAATTATATTACCTAAATATAATGAGTGATGATATGGTTTAAGGTATACAGGTTAATAGATATCTAAATTGCATAGCTATTTCTGATCAGAACTCGTTACAGGTTGATTACTTCAAATATTTACAATTTGCATAAAGTGCTAATAGTAGATAGAGCAACGATGCCCAACCCATTGCCCTCCAAAGCCTTAGAAGTGGCCCGTGTCCAATTTTTGGGTTAAAACAAAACAAAATATATATAAAAAATATATTCAATTATTTCCAAAATGTTACAACTTCCTTTTTTTTTTTTATTAATGTAAAAATACTTTTAAATTTAAAGTTACAAAAAATTATGGTGAAAAAAAACTAATAATGTGTAAATAATTACACAATATCAGTTCCTTATTCCCACAGATAATACTTTTTTAGTCCTAAATCCAATTATAGAAGCCTAAAAGTATACAAAACAAAAAATCTAAGAAAACTATTTTTCATCCACGTGCTAAAAATAGATCTAGTGCCGATTCCGCCAATTTAGTATCTACTTCACCGTCTACTGTTCAAATAAATCATGTGTCGACTCCACCGACTAAATATTTTATAGTCAACCAACGAAAAAATTTGCACGTCATTATTTACTTTGCAATATATATATTGATAAATAAATTTATTTATTTATACTGTAAAAATATTTTATAGTAAATTATGGATTCTTAATGGATACGTTAGCGCCGATATATACATTATATTTTAGATACCTACCTATATATTTTATTTTAATCAATGAACTGCAACACTTATATATGAAGTACCTATACGAATTACCAAGATTTATAATGATTGAAATACTATTTGCTATTCAAATTTTTCCCACAAAATTAAAGAATTTAGTGAAATCATCCTGACCTTAGTCAGTAAAGATAATTTATTTTTTATTTTATTATTTATTTAAAAATCAAGGTACCTACTTAAAAAATAAAAAATGAACACTTCAAGAAATTCTATTTTTTTACAAGCCACTGAAATTTGTCTAACGTGCCACCTTTGGTAAGCATAGGCTTACCACCACTGAGTTAGGGTATACTACATATACGCACTACTCTTTTTCTAACGACTATCTATTTAATTCATAAAATACAACAATAATACTTTCTAGTAACGATAATCAGTAACTTTTTTTAAGTGTAGCAGTAAATTAAACTAATTAAATTAATTTAAAAAAATTACATATTATAATTATGTTATATACTCAACACCACTGATAATAACGCATCATATTTAGTTTTAAAACTTCTTTTGGACCATTGGCCATCAGCTACTACAGTACACATGGTCATCCCATTTTCGTCTACCTCTCCAGTTTCCAACGCTAATTTTCTCTCTTCTTCACCAGCTATTTTCATTTCATGTGTTATGAACTGAAAAACTAATTTTTTGATG
Source organism: Pemphigus obesinymphae (assembly GCA_025469235.1). Taxonomy (NCBI): domain Eukaryota; kingdom Metazoa; phylum Arthropoda; class Insecta; order Hemiptera; family Aphididae; genus Pemphigus; species Pemphigus obesinymphae. Next base: position 8,684 of record JAIPRL010009298.1, on the reverse strand, counting down.
AACTCTGAAATATGTCGTGTTGGACATACATGGTATTTCCATTACAGCAGTGAATTCAGATAATTGACCTATTCCTATAATATATTGAATAAGACATAAATGATCAGTAACAGTTTTTTTCCATATACGTATTTCCATTAATAGCAATATTGATAGTGTAGGTACCAATTACAACTGCATTATTATTTGATAAATATTCATTTGCTCTCAGATAAAATAATTTGTACCTATAATTCTACACATTTTGCACTTGAATTTAAATTTTGACATAAACCCAACACGTAATTCGCAAACAAAGTCCATATCTAAAAATGTACACTCAAATCCAGCATGTCGACAATCTTTGATTTGTTGGAATAAAATATTAATATCTATGGTTCTCAAAGGTGGGCATTAACTAGTTAAAAAGGTTAAAGTTAATTTTTGTTTAATTTTTTAACTCAACTAGTTAATTAATTTGTTTATTAACTAATTAACTTAACTAGTTTAAATTATCATTGGCTTAACTTAACTTTTAATCGTTAATTTTCATAATCATTCAGTTAACACGTAAATGACGAGAAATTGTATTTTCTGTATTTTAAAATTCGCACAAATGTACAATGGTCGTATGGACTGCAATATATTGATGTATTTTTATAATATTTAGCAGATATTATACTAATGATCTGATTTTATTTATTTCTACATATCTCGTCAACCGATTTCGGGATAACTAACTACCTATATCGTGTTTGTTATTCTATAACATAAATATTTTATATAACAGGTCGGTATATAGTATAATATAGTATTTGATTATATTGTTCAATAATAACAATATAATTATTTCAATATATCACTATCACCATTGATTTTAGAAATAGTTGTAAAATCAATGCTATCACTCATACAATATATTATATACCTATATTATTTATAATATGACATTTATTTGGACTTGGAAATTCCGAGTTCTCGTTAAAGTGTTTTCTCGAATATTCTGGTGACATTCCGCTTTTCACATTATCATTATTACCGGTCGATGCCTTTATGCGTATGTTTGTCTCGGTACTTTTGTATTTTTTCATAATAATTATTAGTTAATTACGTACGCGCGTTATAATAAAATGAATGATGATCAAACATCGTCTAAAAACACTGTTAAATGGCTGTTTATAAATGCATTTTATGAACAATTGCTTGAAAAAGATGCTAAAACCTCGGCCACACTAACATTTAAATGTATGTTATGCATCCCGAAGAAAAAAATTATTTCAACTTCGCATTCATCTAATGCCAACCTCAGGACTCATATAAACGTAATTATTATCATTATTTTTCAATATAAATATTTAAGACGATTTAAAACGCATTATATTATTATGGTATTAATTAGTATAGTAGGTACCGAATTATTTTATTACAAAGTTGGGTGTTTGGTTAAAAACAGTATTTGAATGATTTAAATTGGTTTTATGTCTTATAATGTAGTATGTAACGCTAAGTCTAAATTTGTAATTAATATATAGGCAGAAGGTACCTATTTTAATTCCCTATTTCAGAATTTTGGTTGAAGTCTGGATTTATACTTTGATATGGACTTGTAATTTTTTCGATATTTTCGTCCAGACCCAAAAGCCAGACTTAAACCAGAATTTCAAATTTTTCTTTAATATTTGATATTCTGAGCATAGCGAGGAATGTATTGGTTTTACATTAACATGTTTTTTTGTACCTATGTATACCTACACTTTCAGTAGGAGTCGAGTAGACATTTTGGGGTAAAGATGTTTTTTTATGGTAAATTAGTTCTATATAGATGGAACTTTACAAAGGTCATATTTTCCCCATATTTTTCTTAAGCGTAAAGAAAAACTACGTTTTATATAGTGTATGATAACAAATAAAATTGTCATGGTTAACTATATTTTTTTCTTAATAATATTAATTAATATTACACCAAAGCTCTATACTCAGAATCGTTTTTATCGAATGCAATGAGCAATCTATGCTTTCAAAATTAAAATAATAATAATACACCATACTGTCCAAGAATCAAAGGAACGTTGGACACCAACTCCACCATCTATATTTGGCAGACTTTTTTTGACTTATAAATGCGTTTTATATTACGTAGGTAATGTTTTGTACTTTTGTGTAATGTGTTTCTTGAACATTTTTAGGTAGGTAACCTACCTACTTACCAATTAACAATAGTCAATAATATTATTATTACATAAATATAGGTAGGTATTAAATAATAATTTATAATATAGGTACCTAATGATTTTTGAAATTTGAAAATAAGTAGGTACCTATCTATATTTAAGTAAATTACAAAATACAAGGTAAGATAGGTAAAATAAAAATAAGTAAAATAGACCTATAATTAGTATAATTTCTATATAATTTATTCAATATGTATATAAGCTATCTCCACCTATTTTTCTATAAATTATTTTTATGGAAAATTCAGAAATTATTTAATAATTATTCAATACTTAATTATCTTTCCTATTTAATATCTAGATAAAAGTGATTTCAAAATGCGTAGTTCATAGGTTATTTATAGTGTAAGTAGGTAGGTACATTTTTAATAATTTAAATTTTTATTGTTATTTTTTAAATTTTAAATCTTAAATGCAAATTTTAGGACATTTTTAGTAGGTGAGTAGGTACTTTTTATTTTAGATTGTTAACATTCAATCTATTACCTAGGTATTATTGTTTATATATTATAGATAATATATTTATAATTCTATTTGATAAATATTAATTTGTAGATAATTTTTTAATTAAATGAATTTAAATTATAATTTTTTATTTTACAGCTTATTCATCCACATAGTTTGGATAAATTTAATATTGCCTTTAAGAAAAGAGCAACAAATGATACTCCAAGTACATCAAATTCTAAATGTAAGCAATTAAAACTCATTGAAACTATGAATACTCCTATAAAAAAATTAACTGAATTCAATAACGCAAATATGAAGTTCATTATAAATACTGTATCACCATTTTCTGTCATTGAACACCATGCTTTTATTGATTATTGTAAAGTTACATCACAAAAAGTTCCAGTGCCGCGAAGGTCATTAATGCGTGATGTAGAAATGATGTTTAGCAATATAATTAAAGATATGATAACAGATTTAAATAAAATTAATTATGTTTGTTTGACAGCAGATTGTTGGTCAGTTTTTCATAGGTATGTATGTTATACATTTGTAATTAAATTATACATTTTATAATTTTATTAGATAATAATTACCTATTTAATATTTTTACTTAGGTAAAAGAGTATACCTAACTTTAACTTTTAATATTTCTATTTTTGTTTTATTTGTTGTTTTTATATTAAATGTAATTACCTAAATAAAATAATCCAAAATTTGGATCTAAATAATTTTAATTTAGGTACCTAAATTAAATATATAATTATACAATATTTAATTATGATATACCAATCAATTATATTTTTTTAAACAAAACACTAATTAAATTTTAATTTGTTTAATTCCTGGTTTAACATTAAATTTACTTAAATTGTATTTTATTATTCTTATTATGATCAATTTGTGAAACTTTATTTATCATACTTTAAAAAAAAATAATACTATGTTATGCTTGGAACATTAGTACCTACCTATTATATTAGATTTTTAGTATTTAAAATTTTATAAAATATAATACTCTCAGCACTGTGTTTTTTTTTATAATATATTATAATTACCTAATTAATATTAGTTTAATATAAATTTTACCATTAAGCATTAATCAAATTTCAAAAGTTAAATGAGCATTGGTTGTCAATTGAACTTAATTTATCTGTTTATTTTACAATACCTACTAAGGTTTTAAGAAAACATTACTTAATATTAATTTTTCAATTTTTACTTATTGTTCTTAAACTTGCAGGTCGTATATTGGTGTGACAGTACATTGGCTTAATACATCAAGTCTAGAAAGACATAATAAAGCTCTCGCGTGTAGACGTATAATAACATTGCTGAAATTCTTGATAAAATTTTAAATGAATTAAATTTACAAAATAAGACGACACTTATTGTTACCGACAATGCTGCTAATCTTATTAAAGTTTTCAGGTATGTTTAATAATAAAATACTGAATTTAATTTTTAAATTTAACATTTATCCTTTCCCTGTGGAGGGGGCTAAGAATACCTCCACGGTTTTCTCATGCCTGTCGTAGAAGTCAACTAATTGAGGTTGCGTCAGGTAGACAGCCGGCATAAAACTTAACTTAACTACAAAATTGCGTACTTTGGTGTGGAGATAACCTAAGGGACCAAGTGAGCAGTACCACCCTGACAGCGGCTGCGGTAGCCGTTCCACCAGTTATATGTGCGGGTCTACCCAATGGTCGTGATTTTGATGGTGTAGGGAAAGCACCAAAGTGTTTTGGGTTAGATTCGCACTTGAGTACGCAGGATAGGTTCAAAGTGGGAGTAGGTTACCAGAAGTTTTGAAGGGGAGGAATGTGAATATTTGTTGTGTGCAAGAAACAAAGTGGAAAGGGGAGAAAGCAAGAGAAATTGGTGAGGGGTATAAAATCATATATTCAGGAAGGACTAGTACAAGGAACGAGGTAGTGATATTAGATAAAGAAATGAAAGGAAAAGTGGTAGAGGTGATTAGAAAAAGTGATAGGGTTATTTTAGTGTGAGTAATATTAGAGGATAAGGTATTAAGTATAATAAGTTCGTATGTTCAACAAGTGGGATGTGAGGAAAGTCAGAAAGAGGGGTTCTGGCAAGAGATGGATGAAGTAATGCAAGGAGTACAAGGAAATGAGAATATTGTAATTGGTGGGGATTATGAATGGACATGTAGACTGTGATAGAATAGATTATGATAGAGTGCATGGAAGGTATGGGTATAGAGAAAGAAATGAAGCTGGAGAAAAAATACTTGACTTTGCATCAGCGTATGAATTAGCAATTGTGAACACTTATTTTAGGAAGAGAGAGAGGAGCATTATATAACTTATAAGAGTGGAAGGAATAAATCACAAATTGATTATTTTATGTGGAAGAGAGGGGGTTTGAAACAGTGTAAGGGCTGTAAGGTGATCCCGGGGGAAAGTGTGACAGCACAACATAGGTTAATGGTTATGGATATTTGGTGTAGGAAAAAGAGGGTGTACAAAAACAAAAATATAGTTAAGGAACCGAGGATACAATTTTATTTATTGGCTAAATAAAATGTTTTAAAAACTGTTAATCGTAAATTTAAAAAAATAATTAATTAAAATTACGATATATACCTAAATTAATTAATATGTTTTTCCAGGTAATGAAACTGATTTCTCGAGGTTTGGATATATTGCAGGGAGAAAAAAAATCTGTATTGGTTATTTGTTACCTGCTATAAGTGCAATAAACAATTCCTATGAAGAAATGAAAAATCTGAACTTTTGTCAATCACTTCTTCTCATTTTAAAGAAGGGACTTAATGCTAGGTAAATGCAATTTAAAGTTATTACAATTAACTGTTACGATATATATTATTTTATTTTATGTCAATTAACTTAATGTTCATTTCTTGAGATTCCAACGGTATATGACTTGTGAAAACTGTCAAATAACAGCTGGTTTAGTTCCAAAATTTAAATTGAATTGGGCTAAACCCTCAGAAAGAATTACCATAAGGCGCTGTTTAATTGACTATCTAGTTGAAGATAATAATAATGATGACCCTGAAACCTTACAATCCATGCCAGTTGAGCAGAATACAGGAAGCGAATCTGAAGATGATTTTCTTCTGTTTCAGGATCCTATAACAATTACTACTAATAATAATAATATTAGTAATTTACAAATGTTGGTAGATAATTATTTATCCAATACATCAATGAAAACACCCAATGACTTGCCATTTCAACTTAAAAAAGCATATATTAAATTCAATACAGCAGTCCCATCAGCTCCTGTGGAAAGACTTTTCAGTGCTGGAGGACAATTGATGGAAAAACAAAGAGGAAAAATGGCAGAGAATTTTGAAATGACACTTTTACTCAAGTACAATAAATATTTAAATGTTCAGTTAAATTAAATGTAGGTACCCGTACCTAAAATGTGTTTAATATACATACATACATGTTTAATATACCTATCAATTTTAATAAAATTTGTTTTTTATACTAAATGTGAAATAAAGTATCCATTTCTTTCATTATAAGGATTCTGCGCAGAACTGTGCAAGGCCGGTGCTAAAAAATATTTGTGGGGGGTCGTCAGAGTAATTGTGCCATTTATTGTTCCAAATATGTAATAAAAAATATCATCTCTGTGCATATTATATTATATTATACTATGTGAAATAATTAAAATATTTTTCTACAAGAAAACAAGTGGTTAGAATATGTTAAAAATTCTATAACATTAATATAATGGTAGGTATACTTGAAAAGTTTGATAATATTATTTTAAACTACTGCTATTTTGTGTACCCTTAATAAATTTAAAATAGTTTTGAAAGGTAATTTTTATTTTGATAAGTGCTAATATATAATTTGGTAAGCTATTTACTAAGTAGGTATAAAAAAAATTAATATATTAGAACTAATACTTACAGCTAAAAATCCAAGTCAAATCATTATTATTATTAAAGGCCTAAAGGGTGTATAATTTGTATATTTAATAATAACTATTAATACAATTTAGGTAACTAGTACCTAATATTAAAAAAAGTTGTGGAAAAGTTTATTCTTACATATTTGAATAATTAAAAAAAAAAGTCTTGAAATTTGAGTCTTAATGTTAAATGAAAAAAAAAATATTAACTTATTTTTAACTGAGTTAAGTTAAGTTTATTTTTTTCAATGTTAACTTTTAACTTAATCAGTTAAATTTATTTTCGGTTAGCTCTTAACTTTTAACTGAAGGCATTTAAGCTAACTTAACTAAGTTATTTTTTTCCATTAACTTGCCCACCTTTGATTGGTTTTTCTGCCGGCCATAGGAATATCTGATTCACTTATATATTGCTTACATGACTTCACTACAATTCATGTCTACATTCAAACTATAGTTCTCTATTTTAATGTGTTCATTTTCAATTATTGAATATACATTATTATCAATATGTGTATCCCTTTTCGGCGTAGAAGTGTAACTGGAATACACATATTTTGGTTCGGTTAAAAATACATAACTACATACCTAATCAATATATAATTTAAAACTTACATGTCAACACTTTGACAATTTGGTGGTTTGTCCTACTTCAAAATTCGAAAATAATATTGATTCGTCTGGTACAATCTCATTACACACAATTGGTGTATTAGTTGTTCTAAATAATTTATGATGTGATTATTATTATAAGTAAGTCCAGTGGCATCATTTCAATTTTTTTTTTTAACAAGCATGTTTTTATTTTTTATTTTATATATATTTATTTTTATTTAACTTTTTTCAAATAATGGCGTCATTTCAGTTTTTGAAAGGGGGGGCAGAAGTTTTAACCGGCACAAATAACTGCTCGCAAACTTCTTCCCACTTACATTTTATCTCAATACAATTATCATCTTACATAATTTTATATTTGTCAGGCACAAATAGCCTAACTTTTTCGTGGAGAATTTTGACAAAAAAACGAATTCATCAGGACTTGATTGGGTAGATATTATAGACCTGCAAGGGTCAACAATTTTCAGCCCAGTCCAATAATTTTTTTCTTAAGCCCAGCCCGGTCCGGTCTGAAAAATATTTAAAAAAAAGCCCAAGCCCGTCCAAGGATTTTTTCTAAAGCCGGGTCTAAAAATATTTGTAAAAAAAGAACTTGTCCGACACAGTCCAAAAAAAATTTGTTAAAAAAGCTATTATCCGGCCCGAAACAAATTCAAGATATCATACTCTTTGTTTTAAGGGGTAAGTTTGATTTATAACTTATACCTACTTAACAAATACATTAAGTACTATTATTGCTACTATTTAAAGAAAAGTCCAGACGCGGCCCTAAAAAACCCAGTTTAGTCCTAACCTGATTTTTTTTTAATCCAGCCTGGCTCGGGAAAATTATACAAAAAAAATGGTAAAATTAAAAATTATTATTTTGTAGTCCGGCCGGCCCAGCTTGAAAAATTGTACAAAAAAAAAAATCATGCCCTGTCCGAAGACTAAAAAAAGCCCGGTCTGGCTCTTCTTTTTTTTTTACCATATACCTACTATTGATAGTGTCTATCGATCAATTTTAATATTATTATTTATTATTAGGTATACGAATCATGTCGGTGGCTCATAAATAGCACGACACCGGCCCGCTGCCAACAAGGGGTGATGACTATGCTGGTGCCCACACCATGCGTTTTAGCAGGTCCAGCTGCTAGACCGATTATCAAATTTATCAACACAAACATGTTTACGACTCGTTCCATGTATAGTACATTCGTATAATTCGTACAGTACAGACGTACCTACATTTTATATACCAGTACCAATTTTTGACTCATCCATAAACAGTGGTTAAAGTGGAATATATTTGCAGGGGGGACTATAGCTAATGCAAAAAAAAGGCGTCCCCTGAACCAGTACCGTAATATTTTTTTAAATATTTATATAAATTTAACTTTTAATCCATGTTATTATTGACCTAATTTGTAAAAATTTATCACGGACGTATATATGTATATACCTATTATTATGTATAATGTACATACTCTGTGGTTATAACTT
>JAIPRL010009297.1:0-17968 GCA_025469235.1 Pemphigus obesinymphae | reverse complement strand
GTTTATTTGAATTTGTGTTGGGTATATTATTTGATTTTGGTGCATTGTTGTTCAATTTTATTGTATCTGGTTCATTTATTTTATAAGTACGATAATATTATTATATTACAATTTTCTATGTATTACAATGAACACTAAAATTAAATCATCAAACGGTTTATAAACGTATTATAAATATATTAAAAGCTTGTTGAAATAATTTAAACTGATATTTGAATTTTTTTAAAAAAATTATATTTTACGTCACTTTATTATAATTACTGGTATATATCTCGCTGTAAATGTAACATTGTACCAATGATTGATAAATTTCTAGATGATACTTGTTAACATATTATATTGTGTATCTAAATTATCAAAAACATATGAATCCCGATAAATATCCTGATATCAAGATAATATAATCAATTAAAGTAATAGTAACTTTAAAATATTTTAAGTTTGTATTTTGTTGGAGGTGGTTCGCACTTAATTTAAATAGTTTTTTTCAACCAAAATAAATATAAATATAGCTAGCATACATTTACATTAATTATGTATTTATTTTTTGCAGTTGTATTTAATAGAAATAAAATTATTACAAAATTATTTAAATTGTATATGCCTAAATTAAAATAGATATATTCTTATATACACTCATATATTATTATTATGATTATTATATTTTTTTTTAACATCAAACAATTGATTTATGCATTGATTATTTATATTTCAGTTGTTATAAAAAGTCTGATGGTGTGTGTTTTATTAGAATAAATTATTTAATGAAATAATGTTGTGTACAAATGAGTACAACGATGAATACATTTATACAAAATTTACCCAAGTACAATTGTATGCTGATTCGGAAAAATAATCAAACGTTGGAAAATTTTCGAATTCATTGTCGTTCATCTACGTGAGATTCTGTTTTTTCTATTATGCTTATTCAATTTTATTTACGATATTTATTTATAATAATTTTTTCCACTGTCGAAGTTTTTATTTATTTTTTTGGATGCACAGTATTTATACAGTCATTTGGTAGATTGTCGTATTAATTAACTCCTATACTACAAATAAATAACCGTACAATTTTTCTGAAAATACAAAAAAATAAATAGCATTACAATAATTTACGATTAGACAAAACATTTTATGTAATGTAAAAAAAAAAAGTATCGAAATAAATTTAAGTGTTTTATTATAAAGTTAATATTTGTCTGATATACAATTATTATTGACTGACAATGAAATATTTACTCGATACTAACACAGCCATTGTCATATCTTTACATTTAAGAAGTCTCCGAAATAAAATATCTATGTACACATATATACACTATTTCTTTACTATCGAACTATTTAGAGTTTTCTAAAAGATGACAATTTAAGGTTGGTGATAAACAAAACCTAAGCGCAAAAACTTGTGCGGTGACAAAGTCCTTTTAATGTTAAAATGTTTGATTCGTAAAGTCCGAAAAAGAACCTAGTCATAAACAGTCGTGTAAACTCTTCATGGAAAGTTTTTTTTTTTTATCCCATAGGTTGAGGATTCGCAACCACCCCCATTGCCAATAAACTTCAGTCGATTTCCGCACCCACGCTTAAAAAATATATTTCTTCATTTTCGCTTGGAATAGTTCCCAAATAACTGGCACTGGCACTTTGTGGTAAGAAAAAAGAACGACGCAATGGAAGTTTGAAATGTCTCTAGAATATATATATATATATATATATATGTATTGTATGTGTATATTAAAATTAAAACAAAATCTTGATTAAAAAAATAAAATCAAAATTTTACAGTCTTATAATTCTCCTTTAATATTAACTGATTATTATTTGAATCAATTTATGTTTTTTTTGGTATTATTTAATAGTACTACACTTATATTTTGATATTGACATTGAGAAACTCATACATTTACCCATCTGTACCTATACTATAATACGTTTATTAGAATAAACATCATAATATTAGTTTATACACTGATTTTGGTAGATTATAATATTATGACTTAACTCAATTTTTATTCAAATTTATTCTTTTGAGTTATAAATTCGTAATACTACATTACACTATATAATTTGAAATACAATGAAGTCGTATACATTTATATTGTAAAATCAATAACAACAAATCAATTAACTATGTATATATTGGGGGAACCTATAGTATAAAAATTAACATAATTTTCAACATTTTCACAAACTAAATAATAAATTGGATACAATTTTGATCTATGATTCTAATACCAAAATGTTATCAATTGTCATAGTATATTAACTTATGTATAAAGGCACATTTTAAAGAATGATTACCTCAAGGGTTTCAAATAGTTGTATTTTTAATATAGCTGATATAGCATGGTTTGTGACTTTAAATCAAGAAACACATAAAGTGAAAATAAACAGGTACTAAAATTACATTAGCAATTAAACATAACAACAACATTTAACATAATTTTTGTTTTCTTTTATTACAAAAAAAATAAAAATATTTTCAATATTTTGATCAAACAAATATTCTTCAAATATCCTACATTTTACTTCTATATTATTATACATCAACTTCACCAAAAGAAACCTGCAGCCCTGTACAGGGATCATTGAATTTATAAAAGCAACAGATCTCACAACATTAATATAATTTTATTTATTGTTTTTATTCTAAAGGTAGCAAATAAGCTATTTATTATTATTATTATTATTATTATATTATATTTATAATTATATTTATTCATTTTTTCTGTGTACATCTTATTAGGTAAACGGAATCAAGTAAAGGATTTGTGGTAAAAAAGTGCTTTTGATCGAAAATTAAATTATATTGATATTCTAAACATATCGTTTTTATTTTTCCCACTAGGAATTAAGCGTAAATAAAAACTAACTTTATATAGTATATGCAGTTTAGACATGAATCTATACAGAAATATACATATTCATTTTTTCTGTGTACATCTTATTAGATAAACGGAATCAAGTAAAGGATTTGTGGTAAAAAAGTGCTTTTGATGGAAAATTAAATTATATTGATATTCTAAACATATCGTTTTTATTTTTCCCACTAGGAATTAAGGGTAAATAAAAACTAACTTTATATAGTATATGCAGTTTAGACATGAATCTATACAGAAATATACATATTCAAAATAATTACGGGAATAAAAATTTAAGATAATATATGGTCCGGTATTGAAATATATCTAAAGGGAAAATTATAAAAATAAGTTTAAATCTATGAATATAAATTTATAAATGTATCTTGTATATACTATGTACAATTTCATTATATTAAAATTCAATAGATGTTCAAATTAATTGATAATATTTTCAAAGTTATACCTACCTAAAACTTTAAATTTTATATTATGACATTATTACTTGTCTCATTAATAATTTATTTATTTTATGTATATACCATTTATACAACGATGTTTATATTTATTTATTTAGAAACAATTTGATACTTATTTATTTATTTTATTTACTGAAAAGTGAACATATTATATCGAATTTACAATAAAATATAATAATTTGTTAGTAATATAATAATATGCAAACATAAACATTTATTTTATATATCATAGATAATAAATACACATATTAAACAATACATGAACTATTATAATAATTTTAAAGATTTCAAAAACTTACATATTATCTAAAAAAAAATCTTCAAAAACAGAATTTCCTCATTTTAATTATTGTATACTATTTTTAATGAAAATTAAGAACGTGAGACGGAACCAGATGGTATATTAGTAGATGTATGGAAAAATATAACTTAATAATATACTAGTTGAAGGAAATATTTCTGAGGCATGGAGAAAGTGTTGTGTGGTACCAATATTTAAAGGTATAGGAGATGTACAGGAATGTGGAATTTATAGAGGGATACAAATTATGGGTCACCCTATGAAGATTTGAGAAATGGTAATAGATGAGATAGTAATACATTAGACATTTGGTAGAAAAAATCAGTTTAAGTTTATATCTAGAAAGTAAACAATAGGACCGATATTTCGAATTAGACAGTTAGTAGAGAATATCAGGGAAAATAAGTTGTCAATGGTATTAATTGATCAAAAGAAGGTGTATGATTGAGTTCTTAGAGATATCTTGAAACGAGTATTAATGAAGAAAGGGTTATCAAATATGTACTTGAATGTAATTGAGGACATGTATGAAAGAGCAAGTACAAAACTAAGGAGTTTGTGGAGAAGTTATTACAGTCAGATTTGGAGTGTACCATTGTTCGTCTTTGAGTCCTTATTTATTTTCCCAAGTATTGAATAAAATAAAAATTGTTATATAGGGTGACGTACAATAGTACGTGTTGCTTGCAGATAATATTAGTATTAGTTAGTGAGATTCTTGAGGAAGTAAATGGTAGAATGGAAGAGTACAGAAAAGTTCCCGAGGAGACCGGATTAAAGATTTTAGTAGAAGTAACACAATAATTATACAGTATGGGTTTGGAGATAAAGAACACAAAAAGAATAGAGAAATTCAAAGTTTAATGGTGAGTAGGAATGCGTCAGGTTTTTTGTTTGATAGGAGAATCCTAGATAGATAAATAATTAAATTATTTCAGACAGTAGTGGGGTCTACAATGATGTACGGATCAGAGTATTAAGCAGTGAATAGGAAGATATAACAATGTTTGAGTGTAGTGGAGATAAGAATATTAAAATAGATGAGTAGAAAGTTAGAGAGAACCAACTAAGAAATTAATAGTAGTATATTAGTGGACCCAATTTTTGAAAAATGAGAAAGAAAAGATTGGAATGGCTGATGCATGTTTTAAGAAAGAAAAGACAGAAGAAATGAGAGTGGTAAAAATAATTTATGTTAAAGGAATGATGGAAAGTGGAAGATCAAAAGTGAAGTGAGGGATAGAATAGAGAGTAATAATCAAAAATATGGACGGTGTCTGGGTAAAAATGAATAAGTAATAAAATACTACTTTCGGGAATCTAAAAAAAACTGTCAAAAACATCCAAAAGTTAAAGTTTTTTTTTCCATATTTTTGGTAATACACCTACAATGTTTGTAGTTTTTTCATTAAAATTGATGTGGATTATTAAAATCAACAAGAATTTGAAATAAAAAAGAAATGATTAAAATGGACTAATTCCCTTTAACCCGGGCACTGTGTATAAAAGCTATAAAAAAATACACGTCATATACTCGTAATAAGCAAAATAACTCCATAGTGATATACTGGACTTATATCGGAAAATATATTTTAAGACATATTATGTTGTTTACCAAACGTCTATGGCCATTAAATTTTTATACTCTTTCGTTGAAATCAATTTAATTGTCATTTGATAAAAAAAAAAAAAAAAACAATATTTTATCAAATAGTAGTTTGGTCAGGACGTATATAAGTTATTATATTATGTGCGTAAGTTATTTTATTTTTAAACGACGTAATATTTTTTGAAATACTTTTTTATAATCTCCGTGCCTTGTCTCATCTAGGAACGTTTGTGACAAATTATTGGAGATATGGTAAAGTTAGTTTGTAAAATAGCCGCCTTGGCCGGAGATAATGGTATTTGGAGTGGGTTGTAGCATGCCCCGTCAGCTCGAATGCATTACAAGAAAATATTGTCAACGTCATCATTGTTTGCCGTTGAAACGAAAACTGTCAGAAGACGGTATACATATAGATGTAAATAGAGAAGTACTGAAGGAGAAAACGAGTTAATGATATAGTCGTGTGGTCGACATAATGTCGGATTTTTCGCCAAACGAAACTTGAATCGTTAAAATATTATTATAATGTGTAGGTATACTCGTAATGATGTCGTCAGAGTTTTACAGCATAAATGCGTCTGATTTTCGTAGTATTGTTACAGTTCTACTGTGTGGAAACAATAATTATCCACTTACACATAAACTTGAAGGTGACATATTTTTGGGAGGAATCATTTTTCCAATAATTCAGAGATATTTAAACCATTTTTTTAATCATTCGTACATTTTATTTAACGTAGAAAAAATCTAGTTTAGGTATAAAGGTTAAAAGTTAATGCATAAAACATATTTGTGAAATACAACAAAAGTAAAAATAGATATTTGATATTTTCTCATTATAATATTATAGATTTTCATTTTATATACATATCATGTCGTTTTTAGATCAATACTGCAGTATTACGTAGTAATATGTAGTTATACGGAAATTTATTTAATCATAATACATTCATTTGTCAGAAAATTTTTATACATATAATAAATATTTAATAATATATAATACAGTTTTTGTATATTTTTTTCAAAAAAACCTATATTATTAACCTTATATTTTAAGATGGAGTGATTTCTGAAAGTTATGATCGATAAATATATATCAAATATTAGACGAACAGTATTTTATGTGTACAAATTCAATGACATATAAATGATAGAATTGCGAAAAGGATTATGGAAGAATTCATATATACATGTGTACATAAGGCACTTACGAAGAGATGTGGGAATATTAATTATCCCTTAGACATGTGTACTACTCCATCATTTATTCATCTTTAAATTCGTGCAGATTAAATACGTCTAATATTCAATACATACTTATTGGTCATAATTTTCAGAAAATAATCTGCCTTAAAATTTGAAGTTAGTAGAGTATATAATAGGTATATATATTTATTTTGAATTTATTACATAAAAAAATATGTAAAATTAAAAATATATAATAATCGTATATATATTTTAAGAGAAATATTGGGCATTGAAATATAGGTTTTGCAATAAAAGTGAAATAGTAAAAATAAGTTATTTGTCAGTCAGATTCTCAGACTTTTATATTATGAAAGATAATATAAACTATTATTATAATATTATTCGATTTTCAATAAATAAATTGAACGGACACAATGAAATAAAAATAGTAAAAATTAAAAATACATTTTGTACACATGAGTTATTACATACATATAATTATTAAGATATAAAATGTATTCATATTAATAGGAAAATTGACCGATAAATTTCTTTAATGTTTTATTGTTTATTAGTATAAAATATATATAATACTTTGAAAAATCCATTTTCATGCCTTTATAAACAATTTTGTACTGGAATATGACTTATTATATATTCATTACTATTAATATTCCTACTACAGTTTCTCAAGAAAATCCAAATTAAAAACATATTTAACAGTTATTATAAATATGATTATTTCGATTACTAATAAACAAAAAAACTAATTTTAAAAACGACAGTTTTTCAGGACACTCGGAATATTTGGTATTCTGAAAGTGATTATAATATTATTATCTTTTCAAAGGGGACGTAAAAAAAAAAGTTATGAAAACTAATTAAATTGTAATTTTTAATGCATTGGACTGCAACCAATTTGTTTGTAATATGATAAATATCATCTCATTCTATTCGATTTACGAGAGAGACGTATCGTTGGTTGAAACATTAATTATAACATTGCATCTGACATATACGTCCATCCACGTAGAACGCCGAGTCCAATATCCGCGGGATGTTCACATTTTTTTCTTTTACCTTTGGGACGGCTCAATGTAATTACCTTTTGGCAAGGACATTTTTATTCAATGCAACTCTATTCCCAAGATATTCGATTATTATAAATTCCATGATTAATATATACGGATAATAGAAGGTACATTTTCCAATCATTTTTCATTTTCAGGATTAATTAGTTTTAGCGTTAAAAAATGATTGAAATGTTAATTTAAAAGTTGTTTTATTACTGAATAATGTATACAATATACCTAATGTATACACTTTAAACACGATTTATGTTAAGCAGGTATAATGCTTTCTTGTGTCTTACAAAACTATATTCGTATTAATTCATTTTAAATAGGTATTTTTTTATATTTCATTAAATGATAAACAATTATTAGTTATTTTTATTCAATGTAGCGTTTGACGCCAAAGTTCTTGAATCGCTTACCGTTAAAAAGTTTTTCGATTTCTTCGTCCAACAGTATTATCGTAATTTACCTCGTCGCCGCTCGTTCCCTAACAACGTATTCAATTTATGTATTTGAGATATCATCAGCCCAAAAACGAGGAAATAATATCATTGCACTGAAATCCGTTAAAAGATTTAATGGTATTTGGATGGCGCAAGTTGAATGATTTAATGCGACCGAATTTAAAAGTTTGGATAACAAATATATTATATTGTGAATATTATACATTGGATTTATTTGTGATATATATTTTTTTATTCAATATAAACAATAACAAGCCATGGATATAAGCTCTGTTAACTCGAAAAAAAAAAATTCTAATAAAAATGCATTTTCCTATTTATAACTTTTGAAATTTTCATGACTTTTGTCCAAAACTTTTCTATACAATAACTATAAACATTTAATATTCAAATCATCATAGAACACGATACGTACATTGGACTTTAGGATACTATTTTTTATGGAAATAGGTGAATAAACTCTTACTATAGCTATAAATTATTTGTGCAATCTCAGTGTATACGGATGAGCAATTTTAACTTTGAAAATATTGCATTTGCCTCCATACTGTCCTAGATGGGTTAAATAAAGTTAGGTATTCTATTTTTGGAGGTTTTTGAAAATTTACCCTGCCACACTGCATAAACGTTTGACCGTGATGTATTTTTGCTTTTCTCCGAATACAATTAATAGTGCCGGTGCAAGGGGTGGCGAGGTGTGCCTGCCCCGTACTTACAAGAGTTCCTCAAAATGTGATATTGTAGTATTATTAACAATTTTATTTTGATTTATTGAATAAAATATATACACGCATAATATTTTATTTTTATAGCTATTTTAATACAAATTGCGAAACAGTGATAATATACCAATCTGCATGGATACACATAACCGTATAATGCATATCGCATATAATATTATATAGAAAAATAAAAATAGGTATTAGGTATAATGATGTGGTTATATTAAAAACAATATTTTATTGTTTGTATTCGTCGATTGTCGTATTATACAGTTAACACGAATATCTATGGCCTGCAATAACTCAAATCATATTTATTTATTTTTGATTAAAGACGTTTGGCGTTAATGTAAGTACTTTGAAGTTTAAATGTTATTAAGAAATATAAAATAGTTATAGGTACTAAATGTCTAAATGATATATTTGTATATAAATAAAAAAGCTGGTTTTTGTCCCGAATACAAATCTACCCTGTTTGAATTATCGAAATCAATTTTACACAGACATTTTTTTTTTTTACTCCCAAATGTGCAATAAACAATAGATGTATGAAAAAAATCATTTTCATATGGTTGGAAATATTATGATTCAATTTACCATAGTCCATAGTATTACATGCTTATACGGTTAGAATTACGACTTATATAATCAATATGGTTGTTTGATTATACTTGATTTTATCATACATATAGTTAAATTTTATAAAATATACCTATGTATATTTTATTGTTACATTAAGTATTAACTATATGTCTCAAAACAAATTTTTTTTTTTTGATTAGGTATAACTAAAAAATGTATTTTTTTTTCAACTATGAACTATGACTATTACTATGTTGTATTAAATTATAAAATCGAGAGAAATATTAAATATCAATTTAATTCGAATTTTGAAATTAATTGTTTGTATACTTGTTTTAATTTAACGAGTAATATATCTTCATTATAGTGTCGTATTTACGAAATGAGAGGGGGGTATAGGGGATAGATCTCCCGCTCAAGAAAATCTTAAATATGCCATTGTTTCATTAGGTAGGTATATCTATAATATACCATGTAAAATTAATTCTTTTTTATCCACGTCAAAATGATTAGACATACTGCATATAAATATTCATCTTGTAGAAACAATTTATTAATAGCAATAATTCTTCTTTTTAAATATTATTGGGATTATCTCAAAATGGCCAAATGTAGGTAAATACCAAATAAATTTAAATATATAGGAAAATGAGCTATACAATAAATTAAAGGAGTTGAATGATTAATAATACTCAGATTATTTGTTTTATCCGAATAAAATAGATACCTATACTTATACTTATTATGACTACCTACCTAATACTGTATTAAAAGCTTCTGACTTTATTTTCTAATTGTAATTTATACTTATACTGCTTACAACAATACAACATTTAATTTTGATTTAATGTATTTGAAATTGTTTTTTGTTTTTAACTTTTAGCGTTGTCGTAAATTGTAATTTACTTGTAAAATTAAAATAAATCACCAAAAATAAACATTATGACAAGTCGAGATAGAGATTAGATAGTTGCATTAGAGGAGATTGCAGAAACCAAAATTGATTTAAAAATGAAAAGTGAATCGCATTCATTAGCCAATGAAATAAGTATCTACAAATTTGTTTTATGTTTGATAATTTGGAATGATATTTTATCTGAAATAAATATTGTTAGTGAAAATTTACCGTTAGTATTAATTGATTTAGATGTTTCAATTAATCTAATAAACAGACTAATTATTTTTTTGGAAAAATATAGAATAAATGGATTTGAATCAGCTAAAACCAAGGTAGGAGAAATAGCATCATCATTAGGTATTAAAATGAAATTAAAAAAAAAGAACTTACAATTTGCGCCAACAAAAGCAAGAAAAAACAATTTTAATCATTATAATTTATATTACAAAATTATATAACTATTATTATAAGATATATATGTTTTTTATACGTTTCTTCATATATATATATATATATTACATATTTTATAAATGAAAAGTATTATATTATGTAATTTTAATATTAAATAATAAAATATATAACATTCTTCTTATTCTGTAAAAATTATTCAAAATATATCTCTCATAAAGTCCAACAAAATATTTCTTCACCCGGCCCCTCAAATGCTCGTGCTGGCATTGACAATCAAAATCATTTTTACATCCAAATATATATATTTTTTTAAGTCCTGATTTACAGATATATTATAAGAAAGACAATCCAGAATATGAGTTAATTTAATTAAATTGTTTTGTATAAAAAAAAATAACCATAATTGATTCTGGCCAGTGATTTTTAATAAAATTTAAATGTTCTACTATTCTATTACAGCTGTTTTTGGAAGATTTCAAACTATACGGATACGCTGATTTCCAAAACTAATGGTGCGATTAAGTTGCCAACTGACTTAAATAGGTCCCAAAAGTAGTATAATAAGATTGGTCTGTCCTTAAATGTGTTTGAATTAACTTCGGGGAATATAGCTCCCAGTTGGTTTATAATTTGTAAATGGCTACGAAGAGCTAAGAGAAGAAAACTTTATACTTGATTAAGGTGTAATCTTTCACTATCACTTCAAATTCACTGGTATATTTGAAATATTATGTTATAAAGAAAATTATAAAGCGTTTATTAGTGTTTTGTAAGTATTGAATTTAATTATAATCAACGATGCTTTTAAACCATAAATCCAGATTAATTGCTCTATAATTATATTTAAAATATTAAAACATATTACGTCTATACGGTGTATTTTATTTTATTCAGCAATGTTTATGAATTAATCCGAAAATTCTCTATATATTGCATAGTTTCCAAAAAGTTGGAAAGGATAATTTATCGTATACCTAAATACTTGTTATAATGTCTATTGGACAATGTGAAAATTATTTCGATGTGAGTACTTGAAATTTAAATTAATTTTTTTTATACAAATATATGTTTAACATTTATTTTTTATCAATATTTATTTAAATATAAGCATAATATCATCAACATTACATTCAACATTTCGTGTTCTGAAAATATTTTGGCTTCAAAGCAAGGAAGGCACAAGTATTATTGTTTATTTTTAAATTCTAAAGTATATGCTTGTGTAATAGTTAAATACGTTGTCTCAAATATTAAAGCCCTTGAATGGTTATGTAACAACTATATATATATATATATTGGTATATTGTTGTATTCGTATACTTACTATTTGTATTTCTTCAGCTCATGAATATGTTCAACCGTAGAACATTTTATTGATTACTAGAGTTTTGTAAAAGGTAACGTTAATAATTCAGAGTTTTTTTATATGGCATTTTTCAAATGTTTCAATTATGTATTTATTATAACTATCATAACTAATAATGTAAGTACTTTTATTGCGTTTTCAAAGTATGCCATTTTACATTTATTATTTATAACGTAACATTATATCCTATACCTACATAAACGTTTATATGGTACGTATAATAATAAAATGTATAAATGCTAATTATTATCAATCATTAAAAACAACATCATTTTATATCATATTATAATAAAATTAAAATATTTTACTTTAAATATAGATATGCATAGTGTACATATTAATGTACGTATATACACATTATAGAAATAGTCGCTAAAATACAAAACTTTGTGATATGTGATCGTATTTGATTGTTATATCAAAAGTATGGATTTTGGCTTATAAAAAAAAAACACATTTTTCAAATTCGAAATCTCAAGTTCATAAACTTTCTATAGATTACTGCTATAAGCCAAAATCCAAATCTTTATCGACCTTAAATATTGTCATGTTTCCGGCAACCGTAATAAAATAAATAACACTACAGTAGAAGATTCACAATACAACATTTTGTTAAATGATCTTAGCGTAATTCGGATTGAACGATATATAATATATATAGAAAACCAGCATCGTATTTTCGTATATTCATCTTACGGTCTATATTGTTTCACAGGAAAATTAAAATAAAAATCGGCGTAAAACCTAAATTGTAGATAATAACCCCTTACGAAAACGTTCATGTCGATATCACTATGTGTTTAAGACCAACCAATAAAACACAATTTCACATTAACTCTGAAGGTTGCTACTTGGTATAATATCAGATTTTGTATAATAAATTACAATCGATTTTCTCATATTATATTTTATTTCCATGCACATGTTTTATTAAACATTGTTTAAAATTTCATCGGGAAATTTAGTTTTTCAATAATAAATCAATTGAGGTAATAACCGAGATCTGGACTTAATTCCAACTATATTTGACTTCAATTTCAATGATGCTTCTAATTTTAAATAAAATATTTTCTATCAGTTAATTAATAATATTAGTAATTTATAAATATGTTGAAACAACAACACCTATTTTTCGATATTCTTAGAAGTTTTCTAAAACGAAAACGAAAATTACCTACCTATGTAGCTGTTATATTATATGATAATTAATATAAATTGGAATATAATATTATACTAAACTCTGTTTGGAATAATTTTTCAAATGTTTTAGATTTTGAGTAGAGCGGGTAATCTATTGTATTTGGTACGAGGTGTGTTTTTGTATAGAGAAATATTATATTGTATATCTCGTCATCGAGTATAAATTCATTTGATAGAAAATTGGTTTTACTTTGTACTTTGAAAAGGTCATTTAAGCATAAAAAAAGTATATCTATTATAACAAAATTGTTTTAACATTGCTTTTAAATTTAATAAATCTATTACCAGTAACCTACCCGATGATAAAAGAACTTATATCCATACTAACAGGAACCTGACGAGCGAAGTGTACATTTTTCAATTTTAATCTTTGATTTTAAACTTAATTATAACAATTGCAATAAATTATTCTTTCTGAGAATAAACTTTGTCCCAACTTTCGCCGCCTGTATCTGGATCGCAGATTTTAGTTTTTAAATTTTAGCATTTTTAAACATTTTATGTAGAACCATTTTTATATTTTTTCGAAAAAATGCTGGTATTGAACAAAGACATTACGTATTGATCTCGAATCGTATAAGCTATATTATATGTTTAAATTGGTTGTAGGTATATCCGGAGTTAATTATGTGTTATGCCATATCAATAAACACTTCCACCCTCCAACCATAGACTAGACAAGATGATGGTGAAATGTGTGGAATTTTACATGTACGCATCGTGGACCAAAACGTTCGTGTATTTAATGGCAGACGGGTAGTCTTTGGCAACTACTATAATGCGGCACGAACTCTATGACAAGGATATACGAGGTAATAATAATTATTAACATTATTATCACTGTGTGACGCGTGTAAAACGCACGCACGAGAGCACCGTATACATATAGTATAATATTATAATATAATATACACACAACTGGGAAAATGATTGAATTCCAATATTGTATAAGATTAATACCATCGTCGATATTGCGGTGTCATATGGTATTAAACTTGCAAAACGTGTATTTTCCCACCTCTCTCCAACGTTCCATATCTCTAAATTGAAAATCAAGTAAAGACAATTTCTTTATTTCGTTGCATTTTTGTTTTTTGAAACAAAATATTTGTTTGTAGAGATATAGTGAATAATATTATATAACTGAAATAATAATTGTCTAGGGTAATAAAGGAGGTGATAAGGATGATTCGATTTTTGAATGTCGTTTTCAATATTATATGCACTGTGCAGTATGCGTTGTTTGTGAAAAAACCCGTTTGTTAAATAAAAAAAAAACTATGTCTGTGATCAAATTGAAATTCGCAAAGTACATAATTGTAGAAAAAAATCAGTCTTGTGAAATAAATTATGTATATGAAAAATATAAATTTCATTATGATATTTAGTATTTTGTAAAAATAACGATTAAAATTAATTGAATGATGATGATCTTCTATTTTTCAGTGTACTCTCCTTCTATCATGAATAAAATATTCAATGTCGTTTTACTAATATTTTTAAAAATACAAGTATAATGATTTTCAATTGTACCTATATGTTCTGTGTAACATTAAGATTGCATATTGAACTTTAGAAATATCACTTTATAGTTTGAGTTAATCAACTTCGGTAATAAATGATTGCACTAATATTTCATATTATTTTATAATATTTTATGGACAAAAAGCATAAACCTGGCTATTTGTCAACTAGAATAAAATTGATAAAAGACTTGATTTACTTTAGAACAAGTGACTCAAATAATTTAGTGTGCAAAATGTTAGCGATCGGCATATTATTTTCAAATATTAAAGCATCACCAGATTTTAAAATCGGAGTGATGGAGCAAAGCTGAAAAACTGTAGGCAAAAGACTCTCGTCTAATGATTTCCTAAATAGCAACCACAATAAGCCAACAATTATATGACGTAAGTTAAACAAGAATACATCAGATAGGCTATCCGGACCCAGAAAAATGATACTACGAAATGTAGATAATTCATTAAAGATGTCAGTGAAAATCATTGTTGGGTAGTAAAAATTATAGTTTGGCTACATTAGACTATGGAGTACTATATGCAGTGAAAGTAGAGGAAAAATTATTAGAGAACATTGAGGGGCATCTTCTATATCACTGCTAGGTAAACTATTAAGTGTAACGTTGTTAGACGTAGAGCCGGTCGATCGATTTTTACGGACAAATTTATAAAATTAACGAGGATTATGTTTAAAGTCAACTTCTACTCTATTAAAATAATTAGCCCAGTCAAATTAACATATTAGCTCGGAAAAATTTGAATCAAGTCTCATTTGAGACACACCTTAATTAGACCGTAATGAACATTATCTAAAAAGTCCCCATCGACAGACCTTTTGCGTCAAAGGTAACTAAAATGACCTTTGAGTGAATATCTCTCTTTATATTGGATGAACGACAAAAAATTTCAAATAAAATAAATAAAAGATATAATTATCCATATAAAAGGATATAATCATTTTTCGTGTACTAGTCACCGTTTTTGTGTAACAAGACTTGTCCCATTTTTTGAAAAACTTTATATTTTACAAAAAAAAAAAAATAAATAAATAAATAATAGCCTTTTCGTAAATATCTTACTTCTATTCGTCGTACGATAAAAAATTTTAGAAAAAATATTATAAAGAAAAGAATTATTTTGAAAATGATGTATTTTTTATATGCAAACAACCTATTGAAACCGTTACACGACTATTAATATTTCAACCTATAAAAAATACACAATTTCGCTTAGTCAAATAAGAAAACAAATGAGGTTTATTTCGGAAAAATTAGTATCTAGCTGCATTTTGTCACACACCTTTATTAGGTTATTAAGAACATTGTCTAAAAAATCCCTATGGATAGGTTTTCTCGTCAAAGGTCATTCGAAGTCTTTCTCGGGTATGCTACTGTCGCATATACGCTTTTTCTCCATTATAAAATCAAGTATAATAGCTTTATAATCTTAATATGCAACCTTCTCTAGAGAAGAAACTAACAAATCAATTGGAAAAAAAAATTCGAATTCGTTCAATTCCAATGACGTTACAAGTAAATAAGTATTTTGTCATTTCTAGTGGTTACCAAAACATAATAAAATTATGATCCCTTATCCTATAAGAAAGGTTTATGTTATTATAACATCATGATCTTAACGGTAATGATTTTGATTATGAGTTGTAACAATGTGATTTTACACTTTTTTAAATATTCTGTTGTTGTTGAAATATGTGTACAGTTTATATGGTATGCGCAAGATTCGGAAACCACTGATTCACAAAAACAAAAATATTAATAATTTGGTCAAAAATTGATTTTTTTTTTTTTTTTTGTATAACATTTTCCCTCAATTTGCTTGTTTATTAAGCACATTTAAATGAAAAATTTTAAATTATTAAAAATTTTAAATTAATTCAGCACAGCACATACTTTAAGTGAAAATAAATTCAGCAGTCAAAGAGTTAACAGAGAAGTCTTTAGATCTCTGCCAGAGAAATCTTAGGCGACTTTTCCAAAGAATTTCACGATGAATATGAGGAAGAAATTTTGATTTAAGTTGTTCTGGTTGAGAAGAACTATACAAGCGGAGAGAGTGTTTGAGATGATATCTGTAAATGATAAGATAGCTGATTCAATATCTTGAGGATTGTTGATGAGAGATGGAGGAAATTGGGTTGAAGTAATAATTTCTTCGAACTTGATCCAGTTAGTGGAGTGAGAAGGTCTTAGTGGTGAAGCTTAAAATATACGATGATAGAGGGTGAGAATAATCGGGGAGTGATCTGATGAGAGAGATGACGGGAAATTTTAATTTTCAAAATTTAGAGGACCGGTTTTGAGTATAGCGATGTCCAAGACGTCTGGGCGATGATTCGGGTTATCTGGACAGTGAGTGTGGGACGAGGAGGCTTTGAAGGTAGTGTCGAGTCTTTGGAAATACGTAGTCCGAGAGGATGCGAACGGATACGTTGATGTTATGGCTGTTCCATAACAACTCTTTGAGTTAAGGTCTCCAGTAATGATAGTATCGATGTCTGAATTTAGTAAGTCGTCAAGATCAGCCGTGTCGAGGGGAGTGTTTGAGCTTTTGTAAACCTCAACCAATCTGGGTTCTTCATTCTCAAGGTTGATGTGAATTGAGGTATTGGTGATTGGTGGAATGATTAGGTTAGGTTGCGCCTGTTGATAAGTACGGCGGTTCCAGCAGTGGATCGCTGACTGTTGATTCGGGGAGAATAGGTGTAGTAAGAGACGAAGTTTAGTAATTTAAAGGTCCTGTGATTGATGAGATAGGTCTCGTTTAGAAGAAGGACATCTATGTTATTATCAAGAATAAAGATTAAAAGATAGTTCCAGAAAATAATTATAGTATTGTCAATTTTAGGAGAGTAGAAGGGGAAGAATTGAGATTAAAGCAGTATATTTGACATTTCCGCCGCTTTTTGTGAGGGTAGATGAAAGCTCGTTGAGGCGTTTAACAATTTTATACATGTCTAGATGTGGATTTGTGGTCTTACCCGCTGTAACTGCCGCGATGGAGGATACAGAAAGGTCAAGATCGGAAGATTAAGATTGATGTGTATGTGTATATGTATGTGTATGTGTATGTGTATGTGTATGTGTATGTGTATGTGTATGTGTATGGGTATGTGTATGTGTATGTGTATGTGTATGTGTATGTGTATGTGTATGTGTATGTGTATATGTATATGTATATGTATATGTATATGTATATGTATATGTATATGTATATGTATATGTATATGTATATGTATATGTATATGTATATGTATATGTATATGTATAT
>JAIPRL010009296.1:0-17968 GCA_025469235.1 Pemphigus obesinymphae | reverse complement strand
TTGGTACTACACAACTCTTCCTCCAAGCTTCTGGAATTTTTCCTTCTACTAGTATCTTATTAAAGAACTTTGTCAGCCATTGTATACCTAAACTTCCTAATACTTTCCATACTTCTACTGGTACTCTATCCGGTCCCATTGCTTTCTTATTTTTCATTTTTTTCACAGCACTCCACACTTCCTCTTCCCTTATTAAATTTACCATACCCAAATTCCACTCTACCCGATCAATTGCCTCTCTCGGAAATTCCTCATTTAATAATCCCTCAAAATAGTCTTTCCATCTCTTTATCACTTCATTTTCCTCTGTTAACACCCTTCTATCATCATCTTTTATACACCAAACATTTCTAAAGTCCTTAACCAGCCTGTACACTTATTTTTTCCCTTCTTTGGTTCCTAACCTCTCATACAACTCATCATATTTCTCTAATTTAGCTTTACTCACTGCACTTTTTGCTGCTTTAGATAAACTTTTATACTCTATCCAATTCTCCCTCTCTCTGTTTTTCTGCCATTTCTTAAACTGTATTTTTGTCTTTGATATTATCTCCTGTACTTCATCTGCCCACCACTATGTTTGCTTATCCTGTGGTATATTACCTGTACTCACTGTTAAAAAAAATTATGTATCGACTCCACCAACTAAATATCTTATAGTCACCCAACGGAAAATTTTTGCACGTAAATAGCAGGAATTTGTATGATGGTCTCCGAAATTTGCACATCATTATTTACTTTGTAAATTAAATTAATCTTTATTTATTTATTTATGCTGTAAAAATTTTTTATAGCAAATTATGTATTATTAATGGATACGTTAGCACAGATGTATACATTATACTTTAGATACCTAGATAGTATATATTTTATTCAATCAGTGAACAACACTATTAGATATGAAGTAGTTACACGAATACCATTGTTTCAAAATGTGACTTAAAATAAATTAGTATATAAAACAAAATGTAAAAATCAAAAAATCATTATATTAAAAACATTAAAACATAGAATAATACATAAGTTATTGTCAAATAAGAGACTGTTTTTATTTTGCTCAAAAATCAATAAAAACTATATAAATTGTTCCCCGATTAATATAGTGGTTTGAATGTCTTACCAAGACTTATAATGATTGAAACACTATTTGATATATACATTTTTCCGCAAAATTAAAGAATTTAGTAAAAATAAAAACGATGTCAAACAATTACCCTCCTACATATTATAAATAATATAAATAACACATTTTTTCAATAAATAAATATTTTTTATGATTTGGAATTCTTAAATAGGTACTAATTTTGGCCGACCGGAATGGACGCAAAGGCTAATATTACGAACTGGAACTCCGTTTCTGTGTGTTTCGGTCTATTTCAAGCACTGATTTTTAGACCATAAAAGTGCATATAAGTGAATAAATACATACTTAATAAATACAAATATTAACAACTTATTAATAAATAAATATATTGATGTACATATATAAGAAGCAACGGAATCATTAGTATTTGGCGGAGTCGATGTATAGTTTTTATGAACAGTAGCCGGGGAAGTAATTAATAACCTTTTTTTCGAAACCGGAAGTTTCGGTGGAGTCGATAAATCCCCATACATTAGGTATACCCTCCTCCCTGTTCACCCTCATTAGTGCCGCTGCCGTCCTATGACGCGTCATATCTATCTTGTACAGGCACAACTGCTTTGCGGCCGTATCTCTATCATAAAATAACGGTTTTACCACCACTGTATCATATAGATCTTTTAAATTAATATCTCTCATTACTATATTGATTTTATGGATATTGAAAAATGCACATTATGAATAATATGTTATTTTATCACAAAGAAAAGAAATAATTGTGAGAAAATTCTAACGAAATAGGTTACATATTCGAATAATACGTAATATGATTATTAAAAAAACGGTAAATATTTCTGAAAAAATGCTAACGAATTAGTTTTGAATTTAGTATATCCCCCCTCCCCCTAATATGTATAAATATATTATAGCTAAAAAGAATCAGACATAGTTTCCACTTTCAAGTATAAGTTATAACATTTAGACCACACGCAAAAAGGTTACGTATACAAATAATATGTAACTTGATCATATTTAAAAGAGATTAATGCTAACTATATAATTAAAGAAATTACCCCCACTAAAATATTGAAATTGACTTAAAATGACTATAGAGACATTAGGGTTAAATCATTCGACCGAACCAGCGCTCTCCCAGTTGTACGGGAACATTGAACTGATTCAATTGCGGGCCTAATCAGGCTGAGCCGTAGAGAAGACCGCCACTGATCTAAGCCCAACAGGAGTCGAACACCGGCGCCGACAACACCCGGACAATGCCATCTGACCGTTGGAAACCCGACCAGTACGGCGGATATCGCTGAGCCATCCGGATTAACTTCGGCAACCGGCCACCAATTGTTTAAGTATATTTTTATATATAAAACCCAAAAGGGGAATAATTTTAAAAACTCTAAAACCAGTGATCCTCATTTTAAGATCACGAACTCTCCAATCACTGTCAAAAAACATCCCGACCTGAGCGATAGGCTTGAGCAACTTGTTTCTTACAGGTGGAGTTTCAGGGAACGTCCCTCCTGGACGTGGGGCTCTAGGGATCAATATTTGTATCATCTCCCGGCGAATTCCCGCCCACTGTTTTAAACTTATTATATAAATTTATTGTAACTATATTTTGTATACAAATACTTTTGATAATAAAGAGATCTTGGTAACAATTAACCACTCTAATTATTACCGAGGCAGTCCGGAGTTAATTGTAAAAACCTTGCTTTTTCAACCTATAATGTATATTTTTTATTTCAGTAAAGAAATTATTTATCGATGAAATTCTTTATTTTTAATGCATTCACCGTTAATGAAAATAAAACATTTAAATTACACGCATTTATTTGTATTAAATTATTTATTTCTTTAAGATTTGAATTTTTTTACATTAATTAAAAATATATCACAATCAAATTATTACATTTATACTTTGGTTTATATAATAATATACGTAGGTATAATATTTAAATAATAATGTAAAAAGATATAAGTATTTTTTTTTTACATTTCACCAAATTATCATTTTTATATTTATTTTATATTTATGGTCCCCATAAACATAATGCATCGATATATGTTTATCGATAAAGTTTTTTGATAAAATAATAATACAACATAAGTCTATATAGTAGATAACATTTAATGCCTATAATATATTCAATATCTTATCACAAAATAAAGTTCCAGTTAATGAAAGACGCATAGAAGAGACGGAACTAATGGCCCAAACAGCCGTACGAAAGAGAGGACCCGCTTTGTCAGTTCTAGGGGTAACATACAATTCTTTATTATATCTTTCTTATAGATGTGTATATTTTATATGGCTAGTATAAGGAAGTTTATGTGTTTTCCCCATACGAAAATCGTCCGTAAGAGTACAAAATTGCCCCTCTGGGGGTCAATTCATGAATCTCATCACCATAATGTTGTATATGAAGAATAACGTTTGTCACATTAAATTTAGTTTGGTCTTTTCTCGAATGACAAAATGTCGTAGTCATCAAATGGGTACAACAATATAATCATCACACAACTTTTTTAATTATTATTTATTTTATTTTATTTACTTAAATCATCATAAAACAATATTTATAACTTACAATGGATAATTTTGATGATCATGCATATATACATGCCTTTAATATGATTAATGCACATGAAATGGCTGTACATAATCCTAGAAGAGGTATATTTTGTTAAATATAATCCATTTATCCCCCAATGTGATCGTATATATATTAAATATTATTGATTTTTCAAAGATTTTGTGCGACAATTATTAATCATGATTAAACTATATATTGATCCACCAAGAATCCAAGATTCTTAGGATGTCTTTATAAATTAACATCTCTACAAAGGTAAGTAATAAGTACCGAAATACGAATTAGCTATTGCGTACTATTAAGTTTTATGAATATTCCAAAAATAAGTGTTAGAAATGCAAATTTTACCAGAATTTTGTTTTTTAGAAAATTACAATACAATTATGATAAATTATTTTTTTGTTGAAAATTGTTATTAAAAATTGATTTTTTTAGTCAAAAACCTGTCATCCATATTATCGTGAGTTTTTATAAATAATGATTCTATAAATGCTAGTTAGGTGTATTATAATGTAACATAATATAATTATATCATATTATGCATCTAATAATTTCAATATTGATTTATAACTTTTAAAATGAGGGGCTGGTTAGGTAAAACAAATATATAAAAGTTAAAATTTATCAGACTTGAATCTTATAGTATAGGTACCGTAGGAATTGAAAATTGTTATGGGCACGAGTCCGTCGCCGATAAATCTTATTATGCTAACGTCTGTAACCATTTTATTTAATACGAAAAATATTCCATATGTGACAAATAATTTCGTTTTGCAATAATATGTCGTTAGTAGCTGAAGAATAGGTATATAATATTTTATGTGACATTTTCATGCGAAAAATAACTCATGAGAGATTTTTTTACGAGACTCAAGAATCGACCACTTGGCCGTTATTGAATGCGCTACGGTGCGACGATTCAAAAAAAAATGTTGAACACGCCGAACGTGTTGTTTAAACTCAATCATCAGTTGCGGCTCGTGTGTAAGGGTGACGGGGCGATCGCCCCCGCCCCCCTGTAAAATTGTACTTAACAAGTTAGATATTGATTGAAATATTAACAATTATTTATATTTATACTGTAATGGATTTTAAAAATATTTTTATTGAAAGTAAAAATTGTTTTCCATTGTTATGAAGACACTACGAGGTAATTGGAGTTTAAACATATATGTAGGCAATAGAACGGTTGAAATATGTACCTATTATACATCTGCGCGGTTATCAAATATTGACCAAAACACAAAAATATAGGAGGGGGAATTCCGTAATAATACGGCCGCCGGGGCTATCCAAATAATCGCCCGACATGCATGTGGACTGCGGAACAACACGGAATAAGTTAATGTGTGTATTTACTGTGTGTTCGTAACGCGCCCACATTTACTATTTATTAAATGTATGTATGCTTTGATTATATTGTTGTAATATAGTACGGTAAAAATTCAGTATCATATTAACAGAAAATTGAAATAAAACAACCAGGAATACCTGTTTAGTGAAATGAATGATAGACGCTTAAATTTTAAGTATAAAACGTATAAGAATTGGTTTTATTATTTTGTAATTTTCATTTGTTGTAAAACGTATTTTTGTTTTTCTTTGTTTTTCTATATGGTATTAATTTTAGTTTAATAAATACCTTTTAAATCGGTACATAGTTATTACTGTATTCTATACTTTTCAAAAATTAATCATTTTTAATCGCCCTCCCACTTTCAAAACCCACGAGCTACCACTGTCATGATTAAAATTATTCACTAATAAAAATGTATTTGTGAATTATTCGTTTATCTTATATATGTGTACGAGTTGTAGTTATATTCCATGATATCATAGAATATATATATAAGGTAGTGGTACCTATTTACTATTTATTTATAATTTTATATACAATCAAATATAAATTATTATTTGAGAGAAAAACTTACACCATTGCCCATCATTACCTAGATTAGCATCCATATATAAGTATTAATGTATAAGTAAAATATATTATGTAGTTTGTATTAAAATTATATTGATATTAATATATTATTATTATTTTAGTATTATGAACCAAATTATAAGCTTAACATGGATCTCATAGAAAGATTTGATTTGATTAGAATTAAGTAATATACTAAAATATAGTATATATTTTTAATATCCATATCGACATTTAAATATTTATTTTTAATGTAATAATATATTAAAACACCGATAATTTACATATTATAAAAATAAACCGTAGGTAATTACAATTTTATATGGAGTTTTTAATAAAATTACTTCATTCTATTCTAATTGTGTATCGAATATATACATTCTAAATTATAGTACCTCGAATCTAGACATTTATAAAAAGACCTCGTACAATAATTATATAAGTATAATATAAGAAACACCTTGTGTTATTATATGATTTATATTCTACATTTTTCTGGTATATTTTTAGATGCAAGAAGGATATCCCTTATATGTTGCAATAATGGTTTATAAATTTAAAGTGGGAATACAGATATTAGCTATAAATCTGGATATTTCAGTAAAATAAGATTTTTCTCGATCCTTAAAAAAACAGTTTATTTGTAAGTGGATGAGGATTCGACTAGGGGACCTACTTTACTTTACAAATTTAAAGTTTTTACATGTTATAAAATTTGGGTATTTAGGTTCTTTATCAAGGGAGGATATATATATAATTGTTTCGATGCATCAATATTGTTTTTTTTAAACACACATATGTATAGGTAATTACTTTAATACCAATTGCAATAATTTCACTGCCAACATTATGCATTATACCGATATTACTTATATACTTATTTAAAATGCTGTGTATAGTAAGGACATATTTTTATTACACACCCTGTGTTAATATATAACTTTTATTCTACATTTTTCTGATGTAAATTTATTGGGGAGGAAGGATATCCATTATATGTTGTAATAATGGTTTATAGATTAAAGTGGGAACACAAATATTAGCTATAAATCTGGATATTTCGTCAAAATAGGATTTTTTCTATCCTTAAAACCCGTTTTATTTGTGGTTGGATTAAGACTCGCTTACAAGGCCTACTTTACTTTACAAATTTATATTATAAAAGTTGAGTATTTAGGTTCTTTATCGAGGGATGATATATACAATTATTTCAATGCACTAACATTGTTTTCTATAATACTTAGTACTTATTTATAGAGCTATATATGGTAAAGACATATTGTTATTAAACAAAACTGCCTTAATTTTGATAAATTTTGTAGGCTTTGTATTGTCACGTGGAGAATATTATCTCAAAGTTAAGTACATATTAATGATAATATTACTTTATCGAGGTGTAAACGGAAGTTGGACTATTATTAGTAAATATTTGTATTATAAAATTTAGTTTATAAAATACTGGGAGTGCATAGGTATGTATTCCATGCGACTAACGGAGGGTTAATTTAACTAAAATATACAGTTACACAACATATAAAGCTAATATGAAATAAACGTTTATTATGACTTATGAAAATACTTATAAAGATACTATTTGACTTATATTTAATAATATCTTTTTATTTTATTTACACTTATAAATCAGAGGTATTTTAACAGATATACCCGAGTAAAATTAGTTTTTAGCAAAATAAATACGATTAAAACCATCTATTGAAAGTTCACTCATACCCACGTGTTTAAAACTATAGACATTAAAGCCTTATCGCCTATATATTATAAGATAAATGTCACAAGTCTATTACATACCTAAACTGAATACATTTTGTCACTTAATAAAAACTTATGACATCTTTCGGGATGTTCAAGGGTATATTCATAACTTTTAATGTCAAATAAAATTAAAAAGCCATAAACCAATTACATTGAAACCATATCCTATACTTAAATCTCAAATATACGCTATTAAAACAGAAAATACAAAAAATAATTTATATAAAAATAGTAGAAAGATCGTCAGCATATAGATCTATAACCTTAGTTCCAAAAATGAAATAAATAGAGGTATACGGGTATGTGTAGACATTCGTAAATTGAACGACTTCATTTGTCCTGATCGTGAAATACTTATTGATCAGTTATTAGCTCGTTTCACCAATATAAAGTTTATCAGATCTACTGATCTGTGGTCAGCGTATTAACAATGCATCTTAAAGAATATTGTAGATACGATATTTTTGTTTCAAAGGTGAAATTACCGATTTTGTACTTTACTATTTGGATTAATTAATTTCGTTGCAGAATTCCAAAAATGCTAGGATAACGTGTTAAGAATATAAATTCTAGAGTTTGTAATATCTTATGTAGATGATTTCTTCATACTGTTACCATTATTCAATGCATATTTGTAACATTTTAAACTAGTATTTGAACGCTAAGCAATATAACTTGACTATTTATCTGGAAAAATCACAATTTTTTCTTAGGGTATTTAATATTCACGGAAGGAATCACTACGAATTCCGATAAAAGTAAAGCCATTTAATATTTAAAGGAACCACGTTATAGGAAGTTCATATGAGGGATCTATAAAGTAATTTACCCATTAAACAAAATAATTTATAATGATCGGCCTTGAGAATGGTCAGACAAATTTAGGGAGGCCTTTGAATTATCAAAACAAATTTCTGGAATCCAAATAGTAATTTGGTATCCCGACTTCCCAAAAGTATTCTATATTATTTCAAATGACTATATCGTAGCGATTACGGATGAATTCTACCATGAAATAAATACATACATAATTATACATTATGAAAAAATGGTGATCATTATCTGACCCAGCTGAACGTTGTCTGAAATGAAGGAAAAATATATGACCACTGATTTTGAGCCATTAATTATGTTATATTCACTTGTATGAAGTTTCGATAATATATATATATTATGACACAAAACAGTAAATAATGATACCAGAGCTTATTTTAACAAAATTGTATATATACACAAATAAAACATGAAATTTTTTCCCTAATATTGTTCTATATTTTCAGTATATAAAATATTGAGTATTGTATGGTTAATTTAAGGTTTTGAGATCTGAAAATATCAATATAAGATCAGTGATAAAATACTGGAACTATATTCATAGTAAAATAATCTTTGGTTATTTAGTTGTTCTATAGAAATTTATAATTTTAGGATAAAATTTATTATTTTAGTATTATATGATGATAATATGGCTGCGTGAAATCAATTTTTATAATATTTTAATTTTTCAATAATTGTTTTTAATAACTTAAGATTACACACAATTTTAGTAATACATTAACATTATACAATTTTTTAAATAGATTTGGTTTCCAATTTTTAGGTATTTATATAAAGTATATATTTTTAGTTATTTTAGGTTAGATATTTAGAATATAATCATACACTGAATTTTCATAAAATATTGGTTTCTTATATTATATACTGAAAATATTAGTTTTTATTTTTCATTTATTTTTATTTCATTATATACACTACTAGTACCTTATCTGACAATTTATAGTCGGGAGAATAAAATATGTCCGCTAATGCGAACGTCCCTGGTGGTTTATTTTCATCTGGATAACGTAAAATAGTTTTAGTGATACATGCAAAAATCGTGATAACGTTCCATAACCCACCTAAACTAAAACTACAATAGCTAAAAGGTTCTATTTGTACCCAGAACAAACTTAAAAAATAAATAATAAATACGTATACAATAGCATATCCAGCCAAACTTAGTACACAGACTGTGCGACTCAAGGCGTGTATTAGTTTGAGAACCCTCCTTATCAGAAAAAAATTAGTTTATAACACATTTGCTAACGGCTAGTTTTCGTTCTCCCGACCTTAAGTTAATTTACTCATCACTGACCAGTTTTATACAATTTTATTTTTTATACATTGTAAAAGCAGAAAGATTCTATTTTATTAAAATGTAATGAGGATTTTTGTTGTTATACGTTAAATGTTAAAGGCAATTACGAAGGGACCGAGAAATATGGCTTCGTGTAATATGCAAGGCTAAATCCGACCGGCGGTACCACCGTTTATCATCTGTCCCCTGTCCTCTCCATTCCGCTATTAATTATTATCTTATTACTGTTACCATATCTATTGTTTTTTGTTTCGTTAATTATTATTATTGTATCTATTGTATTTTTGTTATCGTATCTTTGTTTTTGCTTCAATGTATTAATATTATTATTTGACTTGTGAATTTTTGTCAGTCGAAAAATACCGTTTGCTCGACGCCGTCGACATACTAAATAAATTGTATTTCCTCGTTCCATGTTCGCCATTGAGGCAACATCTATAATTTGTATTCAATCATTGCGTTTTCTTTTATTTTAATTATTAAATTTAAATTAAAGGCTCGTACGGTATATAACCATATTATACACGTTGTAATTCCATATTATTAAAATAAATACCTACATCATATTGTTGAGAACCCATGGTTTAATCATAGTATGTAGAATATAAGTATTTAGCTAAGTAAGCGATATATTATTTTTTGTAGCGACTGCCGTCACTAAGGACATGGAATGTTTTTAAAAATGACGACAGTCGTAATATAGACACGATCCAATAATACTGTGTAGACCTAAGTTTCTTTTAAATATATATTTAATAAATAATATCTATTTGTTGTATTTATATAATTCAATAAACGCATAACGATTTATACAGTCTTTCAAACTTGTGTTTGGAAACTGAGAAAAACGAACTCAATAAAATAATTATACTCTCGGACCAACCCGACCGAGTATAACAAAACAAACAATCGTTTGGTCAAAAAGAACGATCGTAGGCAATCGTATACACTATACAGGGTTATCACCCATCCCGTATTCCACGGAACAGTCCCGTTTTTAGTAAATTTGTCCCGCGTCCCGTTTAAATGAGTGACGGGACGTAAAATGTCCCGTTTTCCTCAAAGTAGTAAAAATATACACAAATATTGGATATTAATATATTATTTTTACAAATTTATTAACAAAGTAACTACATGTCTATACGTGTCTACATAAAATATGAAAATTGATAGTGTTCTGTGATAACGATATCAATGGTTTTTCTCATCAACTTTCATAATACTGTGGCGACATTACTGAAAGCAGTATTAAATAATAAAAAAAAATAGTTTTAAAACAAAAAATAATTGACATTTTTATTATATTATTTTTCCTATTATATTTCCA
Source organism: Pemphigus obesinymphae (assembly GCA_025469235.1). Classification (NCBI taxonomy): domain Eukaryota; kingdom Metazoa; phylum Arthropoda; class Insecta; order Hemiptera; family Aphididae; genus Pemphigus; species Pemphigus obesinymphae. The sequence continues at coordinate 7,108 of JAIPRL010009296.1, read as the reverse complement.
ATTTTTCATAGTAACAATAATTTTTTATCTATTACTTCAAAAATAATTATTTTATTAATATAAAATACATTATCATAAAAATAAGATAGCAAATTTATAATTTATTTGTTTATTTGATGTTACTAATGTAATATTTTTGATTATTTAGTCGGCAGTCGGCATTAGGTCGGATTTTTCGGGCATTCAGTTGGCAAAGTTAAAAACCTTTTATTTATTTATTTTTTGTTTTTTGCTTAAAAAAATATCCCGTATTTCCTTTACTGAAAGGTAGTAATCCTCATCGTTCACCATCGAGTCGTATACTCGGGTAAAATAAATCTAGTGATCGTAAATGACACAAACATTTCGTTACCGCAAATGTACGGACACCAATAATACAGTGTGTTTAAAAATACCCGAATTATATAGAAAATAAAAATATATTCTCACTCGAAAAAAAAACCTGCAAGTATATAATACATTATAGGTATAATATTATTGGTAACTATACATTATACTATGGGTGCCATATGTCCCACTACCACATATTAGGTAGGTACCTATTTAGTATTTATAGGTACATATTTATATGGAAACGACCCCTAGTTTGTGTGATCTTACAATTTCGGTAACCCAACTCTCAAGTAATTGTAAACAAAAAAAAACCTATAAAATGTACCATATTATATTTTAAAACATCTGTCCTTTATATCTCACGTAAAAACATATTTTTTTATTTTTCAATAAAAACACCATTTCGGTATTATATTAAAGTTTGTCTTTATATTGTAATATATAGAACCTATAATACGAAACGTTAAATATTTTTTGTTTAAGCGTAACTCACACGATGCCATATAGTTTACTATCAACAAGCGAAACATTAAACCAGTAAATTATTGTATTGGTAAATAATAAAATAATATATATAATAAGTTCATATACACGATATTTTTTTTTTTTAATACTATAGTAGGATATCGGACGCCTATAAATTGGTTCCCAAATACCGAATGTGTTTCCGAGTCATCCACAAGTATACTTGTACATACGAATTGATTCACGGATTTTAGAGAACTTCTTTCGGTTGCACCTATAAATAAACAAAACCGAGTCGCCCATATTTTAATGGAAACCAATTTGTACATTTTTATAGGATCATGAACTTTTCAGTGGGAACCAATTCCGTATTCCCGCTAAGATCAAGCACTATTATATTACTTGAGTATCTAGATCTAGAAAATTTGTCGCCCGGGACAAGAATAATTGTAGCTCCCCTTTTTAAATTTTAATAAGCAAAAAAAAAAAAAAGTTTTTTTGTCAATTTCTACCAAAAATTTCTATTAAAAATTGAAAGTGATTAATGGGACCCCACTTCCAAAAGCGGGACAAAAAGTTTAAATATTTTTACATTTTGTGCTCCAACATAATGGCGCCCGGGACAAATTCTTCGGTTCGTCCCCCCCCCCTAGATCCGGCACACTCTATTAGTTTAAAATAAACTAGCTTTCCTGCAGTTACATGATATAACAGATTATTATTTTTACTCGCAAGTCTCCACTAATGAAATAGTGATATACGGAAAAAAGAAGACACGAAAAAGAAGACCAAACAAAAAAACCAACGGAAAAAAACGCACGAAAACACCAAAACAAAACCAATTTGAAAAATTTTATTTTTGTTAAAACGCGTACTAAATATTGAAAAATCGAGATAATATTGGAATTTAAATGCAAAATAGAAACTTTTAAATCACATTTCTCCAAAAATAAAAATCCAATCATAATCCAGGCCAACAGTAATTAAATCATGATGTTCTGTGTTTTGTAACGTGCGAGCCCTTGAACCGAGATCACACTTTCAGAGACGCATTTTTGATGACGGAGATAAGGGTTATTTAAAATAAAATAATTTAAAAACAAGTTCTCGTCGACTGATCATTAAATTTTATTGTTCACATAAAATTACATACATATATTGTTAAAAATATATGTCCACGATAATGTTAAAAAATATACAAGACTTAAAAATAATCCAAAATTACAAAATATTCACAAGTATGAAAAAACGACTATGTCCAAAGAATAAAAAAATATTGGAAGTCCAAAAGATATGAAAATATAAAGTCCCGGAGAGGTGTAATTTCGAAAACCCATCGAGCGTGAAGACTGTGTACAAGCTGAATCTAGGAAAAAAAGCCAAAAAAAAAAAACCAGAGGAAAAAATCCACAGAAAAAAATCCAAGGAAAAAAAGACGAATTGTTTTAATTTGGATTTATACATAATATAACAAAATAATGATAACTATTTATATCAGGTATTTTTCATTGTATTTTTTGTCATGTTCAAAATAAATCATTTTCAACAATAATTTTTATAATGTTAATTCTAAAATTCTTAATATTAAAATAATCTTACTAAAAGTGTATGGTATGTGCAATTGCTGTTAAAAAATCTGGAATACTTTAGTATATGAATAATAATCAGAATCCAAAGATAATACAAAATAAATATTCTAATAATGAAATTATTACCATAGATTACTAACTGACCATTAACACATATTATAATATTAATATTACCTGTGATAATTGAAAATTATTTATCTATTATAAGTACGGTTAATTATAATGTGATTATGCCCATTATATTATGAAAAATTAATAAAAAGTACCTAGTTATCATTATTTTGTTATATTATGTATGAAATCCAAACTAAAACAATTTGTCATTTTTTTCCTTGGCTTTTTTTTCCTATGGCTTTTTTCCCCTATTGCCACGAGCTAGTGACATAGGTCGTCTGCCTTGACCGTGGTCGGGACCCTTATAATTTTGGGTTCAATCTTTATTATGGACGTTCAGGTTTTTTTTTATATTACTGTTCAAAAATTAGAAAAAAAATTATGACTAGAAAAATATGCAATGTTAAAAAAGTTATTTTGTCAATTGTCACTCATTTTTATTTATGCTTACCTAATTATCACATTTTTCTATGTGATTCAAAATATTTTACAAAAATATTCTAAAAATATCAAAATTTAATGCATTTTATGCTAAAAATTTCGATAAGTTCAAAATACAAATGAAATATTTTGAATAAGTATTATTTATAATAATAATAATGCACAGACCCCGGAGCCCCCTCCCCCATTTACCAACAGTCTAACAATAGTCTTTTGCCTCTAAAGGTAGTAAAATATATAATGGTTACATAAATCATTGGTTTTCAATATTTTTTTGCCCCCCCCCCCAGCAAAAAGTTGAAAATACGCCACTGGCTTTTTTAATCTAAGACACTGCAGTATAGAAACAAAAGTTATTTTAAAACATTTACATATTTAGGTAAGCACCCAATTCCTGGCTCTTACGAACGAGTATGTATCCAGCTTTTAAATACTTCAGAATTACTAAGTATATTTTATTATGCTATACATAATACATTTTTATATGTTATGTTATGTAAGTATACCTACTCTGAAGCTCCTTATTACGAGATACTTGTTATATAGCTTAGGCGATACATAGCTATGCAACACACTTAAATTTTAATTATATACCTAGTTGAAATTTAAGTACATCATTGTTAAGTCTTATAAGTATTACCTAAAACATTAACATCTATTTTAATGGGTAATTATTTTACACTGGTGTAACACGGTATAAACATTAAAATGATTTTCAATAAAGGTCACTCCACACAATTCGCGTTTCGCGATTTGTGTTTTCGTGAGTTAGAGTATTTTTTTATATGGCTTTTTATTATGATTGACAGGTTCCGAGTTCAATTAAAGAATTAAAAAAATATCGTTGATAATGGAATCCAAAAGATACGAACCGTAAATTTCACTGCCAGTTGTTAAATCTTCATTTTCACTATGCATTTTTACGAAAATAAAAGAATAATAAAAAACAACGCTTAAAAACTGTTTTATTTCTTTGTATTGAACTTTATTAAAACTGTATTACAAAACGGTACTTGTACACAGGGCACAGGGTTGGGCATAATCAATTACATGTATCAAAGTTACGTAATCGAGTTACATTTGTAACTTGTATCTTGTAATCAGTTACATAATTTTCAATTAACTTTAAAATGTAACTCGTTACAATTTTTATCGTATCTTTTAATAAAAGGTACAAGTATCTAAAGTTAAATTTAAATAAATAATTGGAGTATTTATCTATATCAATATTAGGCTGTTTTATACTTTATCGAACAATTCGAATTATTGGAAAACTATTTTTTGGCTTATGTAGTTTTTAACGTTGAAAACAATTATGTACTTAATTAATTATTACCTAATATAAATTATTACCTAATTATAATTTTATGGTTGGTCTTAATCAGCCCCTAAAATTATGTGTAATACGATACACTTTGTTAATGAAATTAGGCAATTCTACATTTTTATATATTATAATGTTGATGACAAAAATAAAAAAGGTCATTCAAAGAAAAAATGGATTAAATGTGTAGTACGAAAATCAGAATATTTTAAGGGCTGGGTTTAATTTCGAAGTTATAGCGATTAGAATTGTTTTTACTAGGTATTTAAACCACATATTTTACGCTACGTTTTCTTATCAAAAAATAAGTTTTAAAATAATTGAACGACAATGCCTGTTATTTATTTTACATAAAACAAATATAAAAAATATACTACGATAATTCAATACTTACACCCAAAATACCTTGATTATTTTTTTGTTCTATTATTTACCTCTATTTTGACTCTTTTTGATACAAAAACTATAATTTAATTAAATTTAATAACTTAAAATATATTATTTTAGATACCTATAGTAAAAAAAAAATTTAAATCACTATAAGTTCGAAACCAAGTCTAATTGCTAAATTTTGATTGCATCATTGTTTTCAGCAAATAAAACTAAGTAGGTACATTAGCTCAAAAATTTCTAAATATCAAATTGTCCGATAGAGTAAAAAAATGTCCAATATCGTTTATGTTATAATTTTTAAATATTGAAATATTAAATATAATAAACATCAATTTGGTTTTTTAATATCTAACATTTAAATATTTTATAATTATTATTTTTGTCTATTGACTATGTACGATGTACCTAAATTATAATTAAATTAGTAGTAATTAATAATGTGAATATACTTACTAGAAATATATCATGATCATTCCATTTTTTCTATATAGTATGTTAATATACATATATTTATTAATTTATCTTTTATATTTTATTATTATTTTGATGATGTTTATGTATTTTATTTATGTAATATGTTCTAACCATACATATATAAGTTATTACATTTTGTAATATTTTAGTTATAACATCATAATATATAATACAATATATATATATGTGTTAATATATAAATGATTTAAAATAAATTGTTATGATTATGTAAAAATGTTCAGAAATATGTCATATCGACTATGGTTATTTATTTGTCAGTTCTCAAATAGTACCTACAGCGCTATAGGTACTTCTTATGTATAAAGTTATAAAAACACATCCGCCGAAAATTGTTATCTTATCACGTAAAGGCAATTGAAGGAAATTGTTTAAATTTAAATTGTTGTGTTACATTATTATATAATTTATATTATTCAAACTCTTATTATAATTTGATACTTGTTTTATGCTTCTTTGAGATTATCATTATCTTAACAATGTCAATATAAATGTATATTAATTTATATTTTATTATTTATTCGGTAGACGTATTCAATTTGTGTTAATTTTTCTTATTTTATAGATATTATGTTCTAACCATGCATAATGGTTAGAACATTTTGTAATATTTTGTAACCGAAACTTTATTAAATTTCAATGTTAATACACATTTTGTACTTTTATATTTCAGTTGTAACTAATATATTATAATATAAATAATACATTTTTATCATGAACATCTCACATACAAACAAATATTTAGTAGTGTCATTATTTTCTCAAAGAAATTAATATAAATATATAAGTAACTTGTAACTTGTAACCAGTTACAACTAAATGAGTAACTCGCCCATCCCTGCGTGTAAATTATAAAATTATATATTGCCAACAATATGTACGATTATTTTAGGTTTTATGGAGTAAGCCACAGTGTGGCCATTAAACAAAAACAACCTATAGGTATGTAACGCAAACTAAACGTAACTAAGCAACAGAAAGTACAACTGAACGAAAAAGTCATGAAAAATTCGGAAATATCAAGAAACGCGAAATGTGAATAAAGTGTACCTATTACATGTCCCTTACCTTTTGCAGTTTTACACGAAAGACTCCGAAAACTCATAAAATGCGAAACACGAATAGTGAATTAGTGTAGAGCTTCTCGAGCTACATTTATAATTACAATTTATATTATTTTGTATTATTATATTATAATCGCAATGTAAGTATGATAATAATTATTAACCAAGTGCTTTATAAAATATAAATAGTAAAGACTTTGAGTAAGGCAAAACAGAGGACCGAATTTAGATCACAACATTGAAAAAAAAAATCGAAAAAATGCAAAAAAAAATGTTAACGATTCCGCACCTGTATGAAACTTATAAGATAAGTATATGTATATAATTATGTACTTGTAATCCGCGTTATCCTGTTAAACTACAATACGATTACAAAATACGATTGCAAAATTATAGACAATTTAAGATAACATTGTAAAATTGTCAACATTGAAACGTGCATAACTTTGAAACTCAATTTAACAGGCCAATCATTTTCACTTCACCATAATTATTTTTTATCGACAACTACATAATTCATAAATATGAATAAATAAAAGCCATCCTGATACAGGATAGTAGAAATTTGTCCATCGCCACTTTGGTCCTCGGAAAGGATAGTGTATTATTATACTATTGTATATATAGCTAATAATATTTAAAAAGTTATAAAGAAAAATATTGCCGCGGCGCCTGTACAGTCATCCGAGAACTTTTCTATTAAATCTAAAAAATCTTTATTTTAAAATTCAGTACCATTATCTGTTTGTAATAATTTAGGTTGTATTTTTAGATTCTGAGCGTAGCGAGGAAGCTTATGGTTTTACAATGATGTTTATTTATTTATTTTTTTTTTTCTGTAAACACTTTTTCTACCAGAAGGAGTGCTCCGATCTTTACACTCATACCCGGTT